>JAQIXU010000078.1:0-74118 GCA_034701245.1 Strigamia transsilvanica | reverse complement strand
CACCAAAAAATATAAAATAGCCACCTCTAAGAAAAATTTCTTACTTTGTTTGTGTCGTCGCCATGTTGGTCGATCGATGGCCTGAAATTAAATTAGAATTAAATTAGAATATGGCAGCCATGGCAGCCAACCATTCTGACGCATTAATTAAATAAAATGAAAAAAACGAACTGACCGCTTGAGTAATTTACAACGGTTGCGATTGGATCCTTTAGATAAAAACATTATAAAATATTCGATAAACACAAAGAATTATAAATAAACCTCTAAACAAATGTGATTAAAGAGGCCAATTCCTTTTTTTAAAAAAAAGGATATTGATTAATTAACGCAATCTATGATATTTACCTGCTCTAGTTCGTCTGTTTGTCTCGGCTGCGCACGTGTGCGCTGGAATTCAATTTCCAGTTCATTCATTTCAGGCCTGTTAATGTCAAAACGAGTTCTAATTAAGATTCTAGTGTGGTTTAATCATTTATCTAGCTTATCTTATATGGAAAATAGTGCTTACCGGTGTGTTCTCCGGCTTTGCCATGCGCTCGCAGAATTTCCGTACCTGAAAGAATTATTTTAGTCTTGGTTTTTATAAATATAAATTTGTACAAAGTTTACTTAGCGTCTACTCTTGTTGATGTGTACCGGTATTTTGGTGGCGATAGGTCTTATTGTTTTCACGCAACGATCATTCGTGCTCTCTGCTCTCTGCTTCGTGGTCGGCCATGAATGCAATGCGGTGAAGCATGGAGACGTCATATCCGGTAAAAATAAAAATAAAAAAATAAAAAAATAAAAAAACCCTTGTTGAAAATTTAGAAAAAACGTCCCAAAAAAAATACCCAGGCCAAGCAAAAAGTAAGCATCCACTCAACGCCCGAGAGGCTCCGTGACGGTCAGCAGGGGTTCAGACCCCCGTTCGCGCCTGGGACCACCCAGGCGCTCAGTGTTTACTTACCCGGGACCACTCATAGCTGCGACCACTACCGCGCGGCTACCGGGTCCCTTAACTTTGTTTTGAGAATTGACTTCAATCGGGGCTTATATATCTTACTTTGTATAACTCACTGAAAACAATTTTAGAAAACAGAATTAAAATGAATAAATTAATACATTAAAAAAATAGATAATAATTAATTAATATGAATCACACACAACGTAGTAAGAATAATAAAAATTATCAAAGTAGTAGATGACGTTCGACCAAACATGGGGCGGACTAATCCTCAGTCGTCGTAACTTTAGGAATTTTCTGGGTTTTTCCCCTTATTTTGTCTGTTTTTTCTGTATAATTCTAGCTGTAACTTCTTATGTTTGTAAAATGCGGATATAGTAAATGTTTATAATTTTTACAATTTGAAATGTCGGAGCACTGCATTTTGGATTTTAGGATGCAAAAGTGAGCTAGTTGAACATAGCTACTTATATTTCTATAATTTATTTTTAATTTTTAATTTTTAATTTTTATTTCTTTCTTATTATTTCTTCTAACGAATTTCTGACCTTTGGCCAGCATGAGTTGGTTTTGCAGCTCAAGTTGAAGTCGCCAGACTTTTCTTGTAACCCCTGGTGACAGAATTATCTGTTGAACTATATATACCTTAATTCGCCAAGCTCTGATAAACGACTACTATCTAGTAGTAATGACAATCCTTTTGCCAAAATTTCCAAAATTGCCTACAAGTCCACAAGTCGTAGCAAATTTAAATTTAAAATTTAAAATTTGCAAAATTGGGACATGCGGGTTCCTATCCACGCGCCGCCGGTCTATTCTTTTTTTTTTTTAAGCAATTTTTTTTTTTAATTAATTTTTTTTTTAAATTTTCTTTATCAGGATCCTCGACGAGTCCGAAGCACAATTCCCTGGTGGGGAACTGACAACTGATGGGCGCATTGAAACGGTTGAACGCCGCCCGATGCGAAGATCCAGCTCTTGCCGGACGTCGGCGGCATTGCCCATTCTTTCATACAGTTGGCCACTCACTCCGAAATCGCAAATTTCGATTTCGCCTCTCGAATTTACTTGAATTTTTGACGGTTTCACATCTGCGATTATTAGAAAATATTAGAAATTATTATAATTGAAACCTCGGTGCATTATTTCATGTTTTTCGCGCAGGTAACCTAATCAATAAAAATATTAAATCATCCGAATACCATGTACTCCATGCAGATGCTGATTTCGCCGTCGCTGTAAAAGACACCGTAAAAACCGACGATTCATGCAAACCTTGGAGTTCTCGAGTAATTTGGTTGCGTATCGCCGGTTTGATATTGAGGTGACCAACAAAAAGGAAAAAGAGCCCAGAAATAAATTTCCGATTATTTTTAAAATAAATAATTTTAGTTTCTATGTTGATATACGATGCACAAAACAAATAATTAAAAATATACATACCAATAAGCTTTTTATTCAAATGCAATTGAACGAGCAAAATATATAAGTTTTAAATATAACGATTAATTTATTGATTTATTGAGGATCCGACAGGCGGACTCGGACGTGAAGCTTTCCATTCTGCAGGAAAGCGTACTTCTGATTTTGGTATTCATTGGCGGTCATGAATCGGGAATAGCCGCAAGCCACTCCCCCGGACTGCGTGCGACGACGAGAGAACGCCTCGCTCGGACATTTCCCCTCCAACGGACGGATGGTGCCGGCAACGATATCGTTCACGCCCGAGTAGTGGCTCACCACGGCCAATTCGTAATTCATTCGAAACGGCCACGGCATCAGGTGATCGTACGTTCCGGACGCGGGTTCAGCGTACACGGCCATGTAACCGTGCCTGTCCCTGTTGGGGTAAAGCCGCACCGACATGTTGTAGCCCGGAAGACCCGTCAGGAAGTACGTTCTCAGCACGTGGTCGCCGTCGTATTGCGCGCGATGATACTCGTCGTCGAACCTGTCGATCGCCCACACGTATTCACGAATGCGTTTTCCGTCCCGATACCTCGTAGATGCTTCGGGGGTGCCGTAGTCGTTCCTTTCGTGCGGTCTAGATGTGACCATTGGTGTCGGAGTCGTCCTCCGAGGCAGTTCTTTCGTTTCGGGCGTCCGTCCGCTTCTCACGAAATACTCGAATTTTGTTTCCATGGTTTGCAGCCGTTCGCTCATTACCTGAACGTGTTGAGTGAGCACGTCCATTTTGCTCTCGAGCCGATCGGCCAACCTGCAATCGTCCTTCTTTTCACGAATCGGACTCGGAATCGGACGCGGACTAGGGCGCGGACTAGGGCGAGGACTCGGGCGAGGACTCGGGCGAGGGCGAGCGGTTGGATATACTGAAAATGAATATTATTTGGTGAAGCGAATTCGGCATTTATTTCTTGCACCTGTAGTACCTGTACCCTCATTCCGTAGTAGAAATTTTTGTTCGTAAGTATCTCCCGAACTGCAGACGTACGTTCTGATGTCTTCTCTTTCGACCGGTTGAATCGTAATCGCTCCATGACCGGTCAAATGAATCCGTGGATTTCTCGTCATTTTAGTCGTCCCGAAAGCGATCAGTTCGCCGTCCACCCTCCATGCGATCGAGCCTCCGTCTATTAAGGAAGTTTAAATTTCTTTCACGTACACGTATCAATTTATACCATGGGCAAAGCTGCACGAAAGATCGACCCTGCTGCCTATTTGCGCGTTTATATGCACGTTTGATGCGCCGTGATAGGGTTGTGAAGTAACGTTAGCTAAAATAAACATGATTACGAAATAAACAAATGTAAATAAATAAATAAATAAAAGCATACCTAAGATGAGCGCGAGTGAAACCACGAGGGTTTTGGTTCGTGAAAACATGTCGATGCCGATGCCGATGCGAAGTTAGGTGCAGAAATAAGAACGTTCGGCTTTCTCATCATCATTTAATGCAAAACAAATTACATAAAGAAATCTGACCTCTAATTTAATTTTCATTATCGATCAACAAAAATATCATATTCTAGATTAATCGCGATCCACGCGCGCTACCGCCGACCCCGTTATTACACCATGGGTGACACCATGCGTTACACCATGCGTTACACCATGCGTTACACCATCGTTGCATCCGGCCACGAGGTCGTACTCGGAACACCATTCAATCGAGCTCGCCATTTAAATTTAAAAAATAGAAAAATCTATTTATTCCATTCCATAGGTTAGAAAATAAATTAAAAAGAAACTCGCTCTATCAATAGTATTTTTGCCACATGACATTCGAATACAATTCCGGATTTGTTAGTGGGAAGAGCAGGTAATACCAAGCGACAATCCCCGCCATGTAGACGAGCGCGAGTCCCGTCCTCATCGGCTGTTTGTAAGCGAGAAGTTCTCCGAAATCAGGAAAACCAACGTTATTGCAAAAAGCGTGCGCAATGAACGGTGCCAAAAAATTGCCTTCAAGTAAACAGAAATGAATATGAGTAGTGAGTACTGTAAACAGAAACTGGTCGCATTTCATTACCCGTTCTGACGAACAAAAACGCCGAGTAAACGCCGAATACGGTCGTGTAACTAAATTGAAATGCCGTCGTGAGAAAAGCCTCCTTCAAACCAACGCCGTGAACAATTTTCTCGACCATGTGATGAACGTGCGCTGCACAAGTCATTAAAAAAATTTAATTTTAATTCACACACAAACATTTACTCTTCACTTCACTTCACTTCACTTTCTACTAACCGACTCCAAAAAAGAGAGGACTGCACAAAATGGACCACTTGATGCCGAGGCACGGAATAAGAATGGGCAACATGCAAGACCGGAAATTGAATTCTTCCGACAACGGAGCCTGTTATTATTAATAATAAACGAAACGTTTAATCACATCTTTGTTTTCCTACCACGATATTGTTCCGCAACCAAACATAATTCCGCAAATTCGACTTCAAATACCTCAAATCTATAAACACCATCATTACGTATTAATTAATTAATTCGATTCAATATTACTTTGTTTTTTACCGATAAAAATTACGTATACTCCGTCCAACCAGTACAACAAGAGAGGACCGGCAAATAAAACCTGGGTAGAAATCAATTAGATTCCGTCATTTATTCGACTCGTTTGTTGCGCTTTGTTCTTACTATCGTGAGAAATAAGGGGAAAATTATGGCTCGTAAACTGCTCGCTAATTTAAAGCCCAGTGCGCTCCAGAACGAATACTGCAAAATGAAAAAAAAATAAAATAAAACAAAACAATTAACTAATTAAGAGATTGATTGATTAAAATTAAAATTAAAATTACCTCGTAATCTCCAGTCAGATGTCTGTGCAGAGCGAAAACACAGAGCGCAAACAACGATGCGAACGTGACGCTGATAAACCTCCGTTTGATGACCGCTTCGTGGTTCCTTAATTCGATGTTGTGAAAACCAAAGGATAAACAGTAAATCAACTTCAATACCTGGTCAACAGCACGTCCGGTTGGCGCCAAACGTACATGCTGCCGACATACGTAATGGACAAAATCGAGCAAAAACAAACGGCTCGAAAACAAGCGATCCAGCCGAATAAAACGGACAGAGACACGGTCGTAGAGGTGAACATGAGCCACGCAAACACGCACGGGCAAGACAGTTGAGCCGCCATCTTGCAATATAGCCCGGAAGCAGGCAAGCAGGCAGGCAGGTGGATAGATAAACAGTACAAGCGATAAACTCGATAGCCTCAAAAAAAAGTTTTTATTCAATTGGAAATTCAAAAAAAAAAATAGTTAAACATCTGACAAACACTTTTTCATAACGAGTAAACAATACCAATAATAATAATAATAGTAATAATAGTAATAATAATAATAATAATAATACAAATAAAAATAATAATAGTATTATTATTATCATCATTTTAAACGTGTTTTTTTGTTTTAAAAATCATTTTGCTTTTTTTTTGTTTTGCTTTTTTTTTCTTCAAAATGTTATACAAAACTAAGTTTCAAAAGTTCTGTTCACGTGGCGGTTTCATTCACTTTATACTTCTTTGCATCAGCTTCTTGGTTCGATTTGCTTAAAACTGTTACTCGTGTTTGTTAATAGTTAACTAATCTACTAAAGCTAAAGGGGGAACAAGAAACAAAACGGAACAAATAAACAACCTACTTTAAACTTTAAACTTTAAATCGGAACGTGTTAAAAATTAGAAATGATCCAAATTATGTTGTTAACGATAAGATTGAAATTTTTATGGAGGCAGACATTACATCACGAATTAATCTTTTTTAGCCGCGGCAGCGGCAGCAGCCTGCTTTGCTTGATGAGCCTGCAACACTGCTACAGCTTCCTCGACCTGAATTAAATTTACCAATTAAACCAATTTTAGTTAAATTAAATTAAATTAAATAAAATTACCTTTGCTTTCAGAGACTCGTGATGTTCCAGCATGTGCAAAAGTTCGGAATTATCAATTTCGAGCAACATTCCCGTGATCTTTCCAGCCAAATCAGGATACATGCGTTGTATCAATGGAAAGAGTCGTTCGCCGAGCATTTGTTTTTGCTCTTGCGGAGGCGCGGTCGCCAGCATGGTCGACGTCAACGGTTCCTGCCCCTGGATGTGCACGGCCTAGGTGATAGATAGATATACCCACATTTAAATTTGCATTCAATTACATTCAATTACAATCAATTCTTATACCTGCTGAACGGTCGCTTGGGGAACCGGAACTGCTTGCGGCGGGTTGCGCATGTTCGGCGTGTACTTGTAGTTCGACGGTCTCGCCTGCGACACGGGGGCGGTGCTGATGGCAGCACCGCGACTCACTTGCATCGCGCTCGGAGCCACTCCGGTAACTCGGCCCGGCTGCTGGCCCGTAATCGGACGGGCGTTCATCGACGAGCGCATCGCCGCCTGCTGATTGGCCGCGGCGGCGGCAGTCGCAGACGGTCTCGGTGCCGAGCGAGTGAAAGGAGTGGCGGCCGTTTGTATCGTCGGGAAAGCTATTTTAAAAGTTCAAATTAATCATTATCATTAACATTACCATTACGAAATCATACCCGAAGTTGCTTGCGCGCCCGGACGCAGTTGCGGCTGAGTGGGCCAACGCGGGCTGGCCCGGACCTGTGCCATTTGAGCGGGCGTGTAGAAGCGTTGGGTCTGCGCCATGGTCGGGACAAAATAGCCGGCGCCGCCTTGTTGGAACATCTGACCGACTTGCATTCGCATTCCAGCCATTCGTTGCATGTACTGAGACGCCAGATGGGCTTTGCGATCCTCTTTGCGCTGTGCCAAAGCAACGTACAACGGTTTAGACACTATAATTCGTCCGTTCATCTCGGTCACTGCCTTGGTCGCCTCCTCAGGAGAACTGAAGCAAACGAAACCGAATCCCTTTGATCTACCGTCTTCAACCATCACCTACGATAAATAAAAATTACATTAGATTAGATTAAATAACAAATTTCTCTCTGGTTCTGGTTCTGATTCTGATTTAGTCTTACTTTAGCACTGGTAATTGTGCCGAATGGCGCAAATTCTTTGCGCAAGCGCTCGTCGTCGATCGTGTCGTCCAGATTTTTCACGTACAAATTGACTCCCTGGTAGCGATTCATTCTTTCCATCTTCAGTTGCTCGAACTTCCGTTTCAATTCGGCCTGGCGTTCCGCCTTCTTTTGAGCTCGCCCCACGTATAAGATTTTCGTATTGAGTTCTTTGCCATTCATTTCCTCCACGGCCTTTTCAGCCGATTCAGGGTCTTCAAAGCTGACGAAACCAAACCCTTTCGATTTGCAATTCTCGTCCGCCATCACCTTGTGACTGGTGATTTTGCCAAATTTTTCGAATAAATCTTTCAATTTCTCGTCATCCAATTCGTCTCCGAAATTTTTTATGTACACGTTGGTGAAACGTTTCGCCTGTTCGCCTAGCTCCTTTTCGCGTTCTTTACGTGGAATGAATTTACCAACATAAACTTTCTTCCCGTTCAGTAACATTCCGTTTACTTTCTGAATCGCGTTATTGGCAGCTTCCTCGGTTTCGAAATGCACGAAACCGTAACCTTTCGACTGACTTGATTCGTCAGTAGCGACCTAAATAAATTAAATAAATTAAAATTAATAATAAAATTAAAATTAAAATTAAAATTAAATTACCTTGCATGATAAAATGTTACCAAATGCAGAAAACGTATCGTACATTGCTTTATTATCTATCGTTTTGTCTAAATTTTTGATAAAAATATTTCCAACTCCTGAACGTCTTAACGAAGGGTCACGTTGCGACCACATGATACGAATGGGGCGTCCTTTCAACAAGTCAAAATTCATCGTATCTAAAGCTCGTTCGGCTAAAATCAAATAACAAGAAAATCAAATTAAACAAATTCTTCTTATATACCGTATTTACTTTATATATATATTTACCATCAGCCGGCTGTTGAAAGTTGACGTATGCGTAGCCGAGAGATCGGCGTGTAATCATATCGCGACACACACGTATGCTCAAAACTGGGCCGGCCGTGGAGAATTTTTCGAATAGCATGGCCTCGGTAACATCTGTGTGTAAATCTCCCACGTAGAGCGATGCCAAAGGATAGTTTGGTCCGGCAGGATTCATTTTCAAATACTTCTCTAATACTTCGGTTCCTTCTTCTCGTTACTTTTTCGTTTTTCTTGTACGGTATGCAAGATGGCGTCGCAGTTGCTTCGTTTCGGCCTCCGGATTTTTTTCAAGTTTTGCACTTTTTTGGGTTTTTTTTTAAGTTTTTTATAATTTTTTTACTTGTTTTTTTTTAGATATTTTTCTGTGAATGATAAACCAGGTGTTGTGTGGACTAAAGTCTATTAGTAACACACAACCCCACGTGAAACAGTCCTATAGAAGTTTGAAGTATAAAGAGAATGAGTTCCAACTCGCCACGCGCTTACATATATAGAACTCGCGTATACCTCCGCGCACCAATGACGCGCGTCATGTAGTTCCGCGCCTCCACGCTCGTCGCAACCCTCGCAACCCTTTCTATGCGTTCGAATATTTAATAAATAAACGAGTAAATAAATAATCCATCTGATTTTCTCCTGGATTCTAATTAGCGGTCGAAATCTTCGAGCCATATGGCAACCGCCGCACGATGAATCATTGCGCCGCTAAACCACGCTGCACCAACATCCGGTAGAGTGGTCTGACGTATCGTGTTTGTTGCGAAATTACAAAATGATGACAAATTGACTAGTGATAAAATAAAATGGAATAATTTAAAATAAAAAGATAACTCCTTTTTCTTTTCCGAAATTGTCTGTAAAAAAAATAAAAAGAAGAAAAAAAAACAATATTCAAAAAAAAAAAAAGAGCGCCAAACGCCTCATGAATATCACATATGTGTGGATCATTTTCAGTCGACTGATTATTAACAACTAATAACTTTTTTTTTTAAATTAAAAAAAATCACGGGATTGCTTTTCTTTCAGTTACCATTTTATTCAAACACGTTTCTCGCTGCATTTAATTTAAGACATTATTCGAGAAAGAAACAATTCTCTTTCCTGGAATGATGAAAAACACCTACCGGTACCCTGCCCCTGCCGCTGCCCCTGCCGCTGCTCCTGCCGCTGCTCCTGCCGCAACAACCGTTCGCGTCTAAAGTTTTCATACATTTTCCAGCAGAATACCTAGATGAAAATATGAAGCACGTGGAACATCCACAACGCATTCGAACTACTTACACGTCGACATTTAAACAAAAACGTTAATAGTTACTACATTGCCAAATCAGTTGCACTTTGTCATCTGATATACCTAGCCATAAATCAAAAAATAAACAAATAAACAAATAAATAAGAAAGCCTTCTTCCTTTCTTTCTGTCAGCAATCTCACAGTGGTGGAACTAGACTTACAAGTTAGCTGACACATATATACATATACAGTATACAAATATATTTTTTTCCTGGGGCCTCCTGTTGTGTCGGGGGCCCTGAAGCTTAACCTCATTAGCCTCATTGTAGATCCGCCCCTGCAATCACAACGAAAACTTAGAACTTAGAACCTGGCTCCGGTCCGGTGCCAGCCATCTTCTACATTGAGATTGCTCTCTGGTGTGATAGGCGTCACTACTTGCATTTAGCCAAGACTGATGTATCAAAAGCTTTCGACACCCCTCGACGGACCTGAGTTCTCAATTTCCAGTACTGTATATCCCCTTGCCCCCTTGCCACCTGTGCAATTATTGCTTTGCTGACCGCTCCTTTAGTATTGCTGGTGCCTATGGATCCATAGGCACTGCATGCCCTTCTACCCGAGGGGTCATCTAAAGGTCTGTTGATGGCCCCACGACATCGACTTATATAAGCTCATATCACCCGAACTTGCTCCTTCGAAGTGTTGAAATTAATCAATAAATAATAACTCCGATCCGTGAACTACTTGTTGTTTTCTTTGCACGTGTAATCAATTAGATAATTGCCTAATGAACAAACATGAATTTTTAATTAACCACACAGCAAATAGCAAATGCCACACCCAACTCAATCGCTCGCTCGCGCACACGGTCACGAGACGATCGAGCGGCGGCAAAGTGACCATGCATCTCCATCTCCATCTCCTTCTTCTCGCTCTTCTGTATCCGTTTACTCGCACTGACGCTATTCGCGATCTCGTTTCCATCGGTGAGCGAGTTGGCAAAATGTCGACATCGACACAACCGGTCCGGTGCGTCTAATATACTTCTCGTTTCATATCGTATCTTCCTTCCTTCATTCAAGGTGCTGTTTTGCCAACAGACGATCCCGATGTTCGCAAGTATTTCGAGCTGGCGGTTCGACTGCACAACAGCGATCCGGGCGCACGATTCCAAATAGATCCTCGAATAGGCATCGCGACGCCAGAAAATGCTCATCAATTTCATCGAATAGGTAAGGCCTTATATTACAACATAGAATAGTAACGTCGCGAGCAAGAGCAGGCACTACGTGTAAAATTGCATTTTTACTCGACAGTTTGTCGTCAGTTTTCGCGTCGAGTTTACGCCGTAATCGGAGCTGTGTCGTACTCTTCGAACCTTCTCCGTTCGTACGCCAACGCGTTTCAAATTCCCTTCGTGAGCGCGTCTTCGTTCGTTCCGAGCGTCGACTTTGTCCTCAATATTCGGCCTTCGCATCCTCCTCGTGCGCTCCTCGACGTCCTCGCGTGTTTCAAGCGCACGAACACACTTTTCGCAACCAACACCATCCGGAAAAACGCCGACGACCTCACTTATTTGTACGACGACGACGAAGGTCGCGGTTTGCTACTCGATCTGATGCGAACCAACGCCACGTTCAAATTCCGTCTGATGAGGCGCATCTCCGCGCCGAGCGATGCCGCCGAGCCGCTCATGCAACTGCAAACCGAACCGAGCGCCGCCACGCATTACGTGATCCTCGATTGCGATCATCGGTTGGCTCGACGGGTCGTGTACGCGCACTCCGCACGTACCGCAACGGCCACGGCCAAAGGCAAACCCAACATCCATTTTTTGATACTGAACGACGACGAGGACGACGAATCGCAGTGGGATTCGGTGCGGGGCGTCGCCGTTACTCGTTTCCAAAACCGGAACGGCACCAGCAATTCGTCGGTGCGCTAAACCAAACGGTTGCGGTTACGGTTACGGTTTCGGTTACGGTTATTGATTGTTTTTACAGTTGGCAGCTGCTCTCGTGTTCGACGCGGTCAAGATACTCGCGCTCAGTTTCAGCCGTTTACGGGCGAAGAAGGACGACGCGTTTGCTTTTCAAAACGACTCGATGCGTTGCGACGAGCAAAACCGAACAAGCCCGTGGCCGTACGGCAGCAAAATGATGCGAGTCGTTCTTAAGGTTAGTGTGAAAACGCGAATCAAACCTGCGTGAAATATCATAAATGAAGAATTGCAATCGCTTTTTTCGCGAGGTTGCGACGAGCGGATTGACGGGTGCCATTTCTTTCGACCAATGCGGAAATCGAAAAACCCCAACCGTCAACGTCCTGGAAACGAGAGGGGACGGCGAAGCAGTGCGGGCAAGTCCACCGATTTAATTTTTTTAAAAAATACTACTCTTCACTAGTGAATCATTACACACGCTACGTAAACGAAATAAAATCTATAGGTGCGACAGTGGTCGGAAAAAACTGGAATAGACACGTGCCAAAGCGATCGTCCAGATGAAAAGAAAGACAAAGACAAAGACAAAGACAAAGACAAATACATCGTCACGACCATTTTGGCAAGATAAAATCAAATCAAATGCAAATTAATAAATGCAAATTACCGTAATAAACAAAATTGTTGTTTAGGACGAGCCATATTTGATGTGGCGAAACGGCAAATTCGAGGGTTACTGCGCAGACTTGGCTGACGAAATCGCGCAGCAAATCAACATCACGTACGAATTTAAATTGGTCAACGATTCGCACTACGGAGGACCCGATCCCAATTCCTCCTACGGCTGGGACGGGATGATCGGCGAACTGCTGTCAGGAGTAAGTAAATTCAAACACAACAACAACAACAACAACAACAACCAAAATAACCAAAATACTCAATCCAATCGAAGGAGGCCGATTTAGCTATTGCCCCCTTGACCATCACCTCGGCTCGCGAACGCGTGATTGCGTTCACCAAACCGTTCATGACGCTGGGAATCAGCGTGATGATGGAGAAACCGAGAGGACAACAGAAAAACGATTTCTCGTTCGTGAAACCCTTGTCGATGGAAATCTGGATGTGCGTCGCGTTCGCCTACGTGGGCGTGAGCACCGTGCTCGTTTTCGTCACTCGCTTCTCCTCCCGTCGCGAATGTACCCTCACCGTCCAAGACATCCTTTGGCTCGCGTTTGCCGCCCTCGTGCACCAAGGCGGCGAAACCCTGCCGCGGTAAATCCATTTCATTTCATTTCACTTCCCCAATCGATATTAATCGTTATTAATCGTTATTAATCGTTTCGTTTAGATGCGTCGCGGGTCGAATCGTAGCGAGCGTTTGGTGGTTTTTCTCGCTCATCGTGGTCACGTCGTACACGGCCAACTTGGCGGCCTTCCTCACGGTCGAACGCATGGTGACCACCATCAACTCGGCGCAAGATCTGGCCAAGCAGACGCGAGTAGAGTACGGCATCCTCGCGCAAGGCTCGACGCAGGAATTCTTCAAGAATTCGCAAAACCCGACCTACCAGCGCATGTGGGAGTTCATGAACGCGCGCAAACACCACGTGTTCGTGCGGAGCAACGACCAGGGCGCGGATCGGGTGCGAAATTCGGGCGGCACGTTCGCGTTCCTCATGGAATCCGTGAAAAACGACTACATGAACCAACGCCGGCCGTGCAACACCATCAAAGTGGGGCCCAATTTGGACACCAAAGGCTACGGAGTCGCCACGTCGCAACACTCGCCGCTGCGACAACGGCTCAACATCGCCATCTTGTGCTTGACCGAGAACGGCGACCTCGGCCGCCTGTACACCAAGTGGTGGCGCAACACGGGCGAGTGCGCGTTCGCTAACAAAGTAAAAAATTAAATAAATAAATAAATAAATAAATAAATAAATTTTTAAAAAATGTCGTTTCTCCCGAAATATTTTTTTCTTTTAAAAGGAATTCAACGACAGTGAATTGACCCTGACTAACGTGGCGGGAGTTTTCTACATTTTGAGTGCCGGTCTCGTTCTAGCAATAACGACGGCTCTCTGCACGATGTATTATTATTATTACACTAATAAAAATTGAATTGAATTGAATTACTGTATTTATTTTGGTTTATTTATTTCACTTTTTTCTTAAACTTTTTTTTTTCTTTTGCAGATTTCTGTGATCCGCTTTAAACGTTTCCTTCTGTAACCTTTTCTCTCTCTTCATGATCGTGGCCGCTTTTTCCGAAGCTAAAAGAGAAAAAGCCAGAGCAGTGTCAGTGGTCAGTGTGTCGCGCGACTCGTTTCATCGTAAAAAAAAACTCACCGGCTACATCCAAAGCGGGCAGTTTCCCCGATTGGAACGGATATCGGATGGACGTTCGAAAAGGCACCACATTCTTCGATAACAACGAGTTGAGGAGGTTGCGCAGCCCCTTGAGCTCTTTCCGACGCACCGACTGTTCTCTGCTGTCACCTAAATCGTTGAGCCGTCTGAATTTTTAATTAAATAAAAATACATCAACGAAAACGAAATAAAACTCAAATCGAACGAGTAAATTCGAAGGATACAAGTCGTCTTCATCGATCTCCAGGTCCATTTCTTTGGCCGCCCTCTGGAACCAATTGTTTTCGTTCAGCAACTTTTTCCACCTGTGCTCTTTCCTGTCCAAATCCCGAGCCACCTCCACCGTCCGACGAAGCTTGTCGTACAAAACGTTGTCCACGGGAAATAGCGGCAACATTTCGTCTGTAAAACGCAAAAACGCAAAAAAAATAAATTAAAAAAAAAAAACACGCATAAATAATCAAATGATCGTTGACCTCGGTTCAGCGTGCGACACATGTTGCGATAGTTGTTGGTTTCGTCCGGATCGATGAGCATGACGCTGAGGCCCTCGTTGAAAGCGCGTGCCGTGCGCCCGCTGCGGTGCACGTACGTCTCGGACGTCCTCGGCACCTGGTAATGAATCACGTGTTCAACGTGAGGAATGTCGAGGCCTCGGGCGGCCACGTCGGTCGCGATCAGCAAACCGTTGTCGACCGCGGCGAATCGTTCCAGGTTCTTGAGTCGTTGCTTCTGGTGCATCGAAGCGTGCAGGCACACGGGCGATCTTTGCAGGAGGGTGAACAAATTGTTGAGTCGTCGAACACAATCGATGCTGTTGCAGAACACCAACGTGCGGCCCACGTGATGCACGGTTATGTAGTACAGATAAAAATCCTGAATAAAAATATAATTTAAACAAAAAATGATCAAACTAATTGTTTTCTTTTTTCAAACCTTTTCGTCGTTGGCGCAATTTATCCTCGCTTCTTGCAGCAGCTCGGTCGTGCCGTACTTCATAGTGACGTCGATCACTTTCGCGCGCTCTTTCACGCCGATCGCCGCCATCAATTCGCTCAATTTCTCCTTTTGCGTGAGTGCGCGTTTCTTTTTTTTCGTTTTCATCCGATACGGAACGTCGTGCACAATGGTCAGCGTGGCGGAAAAAACGAACGTTTGCCGGCGTTTCGCCACTTCCTCGTCTCTGAAAAATAAAAATAAAAATAAAAATAAAAATAACTAGCGACGAATTAGAGTTAATCATTTCGAAATTTTGAGTTTTCTCCAACCTGTTGACCATCTCCAAAAGGTTGGCCAACTCGGCAAAATGTCCCGGTTCGAGCATGCGATCGGCTTCGTCGATCACGAGCAACGGCACCCGATCCAAGCCGCTCAAGTGCGCGTTGTCCTGCATCAATTCCCACAAGCGACCCGGGGTGGCCACGACGATCTCCGGTTTCTTGCGCAGGAGACGTTCTTGCTTTTCGCGCGAAATTCCGCCCACGACGCCCAGCACTTGGATGTCGGTAAACATACAGATGGCCTTCAGATGATTCTTCACCTGGACGGCCAACTCTCGGGTGGGTGTGAGAACGAGAGCGTACAGATCTCTCTTTTTCTCCTTTTCCTCCTCCCGCAATCGGAGAATGTGGTGGACGAGCGGTATTCCGAACGCCAACGTTTTCCCACTTCCCTGCAAGTAAATTAAAATTCAATATTTCGTCCGTCACTTTCGCGTTTATCGTACGGTTTCGGCCGCTCCGACGATGTCCATGCGATCTCTGATGGCGGACGGCAAAGCCAGCGATTGAATATTTGTCGGCGTTTCGTATTTCAACGCGCCGAGCGCCCGGAGCACGGGTTCGGGAACGAACAGATTGTCCCAGGACGACATGTCGGTACCGTCTCCTCCAACTCCTTCATCTCCATCGTCATCGTCGTTGTCGTTGTCCCCGACCGAAATCAACGTGCCCACTTCGCGACGACATTTCGCAGCCACCAGTTTTTGTTTTCGTGTTTTGCCCGTTTTAGTTTCTAAAATAAAAATAATTGTAGTAATAACAACACTAATAAATAAATACATAAATAAATAAATGTAGCGATTGTGTAGGAAAGTTTGTTATATACTTTTGCTCGGGTGCTCGATATAGTCGAAATCACGTTCATTTTGTCTCTTTTTAGCAACTTTTGCCTGTTTATCCGTCGTTATAACATCGTAATCTTGAAGTTCTTCGATGCCCGCTAACCCTTCGAACAATTCGTCGTTCAAAACCGACCCGTCAATAGCAACGGGATTCCAATTTCCAGCACGTCGCATCTTCACGGAGGACGCCATTTTCTGATCCGTGCTACGGAAGTCCACAAGGAAGAGCGCGAACTACGGAAGTCGCGAAGTGTCACGTGCTGAAACAAAATTTCACCCAACTTTTTTTGTTCGTAAAGTAATATCCTATATATTTTATTTCATTTTATTTATTTATAACGAATGAGACGGAACAAGGGTGAATATACAAATGGAACGGATGAAAAATTAAAGAAAAAGAACGAAAAAGAAAAGAAAAAAACTAAAGCGTCGAATCTGGAACACATTCAGTGCCTCGAGTGTTGGTGGAAACGAGTTCCTTGACCGCGCGAGAAAAGAGGAGGCGGAGCGACAAAACGAAACGATCGAGATGCCTCGGCGAATTGCGGTTCGCGGTCGTGACGACCGTTCGATCGAGCGAAATGGTGCTCGTCGGCCGACGAAAATTTGTTCGGACGATGCGGCTGCATCGACCACGAAGTGAACACGGAAGGCGCCGAAGAACTCCACTCGTGCTTCGACGCCGACGGTCGCCGCTCTCCGCTCGGCTTCGCACTCTGTCTCGGACGATTTTCTTCGTCGAATTTGTGCGGCTTATGCGATCCGCCAACCACGTCCGCTTTTATGTTGTGGTAGTACAATTTCTTCGTTTTGGCGATGGTGGCGCTGCAACAAAAAATAAAAAAATAAAAAAATAAAAAATTGAAAAATTGAAAAATTCAAAAATTGAAAAATTGAAAAATTCAATTGAAAATCGCAACCAACACGAATGTCACGCTTCCCGATCCATGTTTGGGCGTCCAAGTCAATGTCACGTGTTGCTTGTCGTCCGAATCGCGATGCGTGATGGCACCGCACTTCCTGATCGGTTTACCATCGTCCGAGCGCCACTCTCCGTCCAAAATCGCGTCGCCATAAGTGTCCTGAGCTTGCACGACAAAACCCTTGAACGCTTCGTCCGTCAGTGACTCGATCCGAACTTTAAAACAAAGAAAAAAACAACACAAATTCAAACAAACTTTTTGACTCGTTTGACTCGCTATTCACCTCTGATGGGTTTGTTGGACGAATAACGCGCACTGGACGCCGACACGCGGTACGGAGACACGTCGTGCACTTTTCGGCCGTGTCCGGGTACGAGTCCGTTCGAGCAGACCCGGTCGGGCGCGCCATCCGGGTACGCCGATCGGCACTGCCAACGAGAAGCGAGCACAAGGATGAGCAACACAAAAGCGGCCGATTCGTGCATGGCAACAATCACTCGAGTCGAGCCGAGTCGAGTCGAAAAGCAACAACTCACTTGTCAGCCGCGTCTGCTTTTCTTTTATATTTCGCCTCTCCACTTCGATCGCCGATTGGCCAAAGTCGACGCGAAGACCAAGGGGGCCCTCGGCTGTCACCGGTCACCGGGCACGTGCCCCAGAAATCACACCCGAGTTATTGACCTGTTACTTACTTTACACGGTGCTTTCCTCCGGTTTATCTCCGTTTCTTTTTCTCCTTCACTCGTTGCTTCCTTCCTTCCCTGTGAAATAAGGAAATAAATCCAATCGCTCGTTTTCTCGTGTTTATTCGTGCACTTATGCAGAAAACAACATTTATTATTTATTATTTATTATTTATCTATCTGGTTCAGAAAGAAAAAAGAAAGAAAGAAAGAAAGAATACTCACAATCTGGGTCTAAAGATCAAAACACCTTGGCCTATATAAATTACAAAAATGCCGTAAACTGTAAAATCTTTCGTTCGAGCCGTCATGAAATCATCAAATCGTGAGCATGCGCCGTAATATGCTTTTTCAAAAAAAGATTTAAAAAGATTTAAAAAGATTTAAAAAAATAAAAAAGCAAAATGCACTAAAACTTTTTAAAAAATTCAAATTATACCGTTTGCTTCCGCAAGAAATGTAAAATTCTTCTCAATCGTTAATTGTTTTCATAAAATCGAAATCGAGCAGCTTGCGTGGAATTTTCCAGCTGAGCTTGGACGTGACGTCATCGCGACCGATAGCGGCGGCATCTGAGGTCAGTGGCGATAGAGAGAGAAAAATCGACCAAACTTGCAGTTGCAGTAAACTGATAACGAGCTGTGCTGACTGAAGGAAGGAGTTCGTCAGACCGGATTGTGTCGCTGCTTAAAGCTATGTGTCTGTCTGCTTATGAAGCAGTATTTAATTTAGACAATATTACGGACGAGAAAAAAGAAAGAGAAGTTATTATGCCGGCTTTGCTAAGTATTTCCAGTAGTAGTTGGTAAGTGTCGCGATCGTTAGTTACGTTACCAGCCCGCGAATCCTCGCCCCAACGTCCGCCATCTTGAAAGAATTGGAATTTAATCCGTTCGCATCGAAATAGTAATTGACCCCGCCAATATTTTCGATCGCGATCGACAAAAACCAATAACGATCAGAAAACTAATTTAAACAAAAAAAGACTTAAAAATTCTGTCGAAAAAAATCAAAATGGCGCACGAGGAGAGGTAACTGCGTATTTAGGTTATTGATCGGTTGTCATTATTTTTTTCCTCGTTTTTTCTTTGCAGTAGGACCCAGCGCTTTTGTATTAGCCTGGGTCCAGGGCCTCGGTGGTGCTCCTGATGTGCCCCATGCCGCCACCATGTCACCTTCTCTCGCAGAGGGCAGCGGTGTGGGGAAGTTTAAAGAGCCCCCTGTTTCGGATAATTTAAATTCTGTGGTAAGAAAAAACAAAAACATGAACGTAATAAAAGAAAACAAAAAGAAAAACAAAAACAAAAACATAAACGTAATCTTTCGATTTGTCCAGGAGAATGGGTTAAAAATAGAAAACCAACAAGAAGTTGCAGTTTTGATCTTCAAGTTACGCCTCACGGAAAACATGGAAGTTCGGTGGGAGACGCTGATTCGTGACCGCAAATTGTACATCCAAGTGCCCAACGGAATCCTCCCCGACGGCTCCAAAGAGGGGTATAAATCATCCAAAATGAATTAAACACGTAATGATGATAATTTGTTTTTATTTGTCTTGTCTTCAGATTCGTTTCCCTCTTGGAGTACGCGGAGGACGTTTTGAAATGCACTCACGTGGTCGTTTTTTTCAAGAAGGAACGCAGCGACCGAGGTAATTAATTAATTAATTAATTAATCAATTAAATGAAATTAAATTGAATTTTTTCCTCGTCATCGTCATTCATCGTCAGCCTGTTTGGTGCGAACTTTCATGTTTCTGGGTTTCGAGGTACTGGCGCCAGGTCATGAACTCTGTCCTCCGCTGGACGACTCCTTCTACATGACCTACATCATCGATTCGGATTAATTAGTCAAACCCGTTCTTCTCGGAAGAAAAAATTTCTCCCACTCCGTCTCTTGAAAATTCGAGAACTTCAAAATTCACAACACACCTATGATACGAGTATCTATCTATTCTCTCTTTACAACAAAAAAGAAACAAAAAAGTCAAAAATTCAAAATTTCAAAACGTAGCGAGAAAAGTTCTCAAATTTTCAAGATTTGCCCTCTGCCGAGACAAGATTGGACGTGTAAAACAATTTAAAATTAAAAGTATATAATGTATTAAAAAAAATGAAAAACTATATAAAATTTCATTCATTCCATTGTGGAAAATATTTCATTCCTGTACTTTTTTTTCTTTTGTTTTTAAAATGCATAAAGAGAAGGGAAAAAAAACAAAAACAAAAACAAAATATGCTAGTAGTTTTCTTTTCTTTTCTTTTTTCTTTTCTTTTCTTCCCTCGTTTAACTCGTGTAGTGTCTGATTTAAAACATTAAATTTTGGTGTTACGTTATCAACGGTTTCATTGTTTTCATTTATTCAACACGCATTTTATTAAATAATTAGTTCAAGAATTGAGCAACAAAAAACAAAGACGACTAGAAACAGCGACACAAGGATAAAATGGAGGAATTATTGGAATTATTGGAATTATTCAAACGGTGAAACGGTACTCCGACCCATCCGACAACATCAAATTCACCGATTTATTCGTGGTCCAAACCAACCGAGCCATTTTCAGCGGGTTCGTTTTTATGGCATCGGGCAACGGGTTCGTGGCGAACGTTCTGACGCAACGCGTTTGCGAATTGCCCAATCCGAACAGACCCGTTGCGGTCTATTATTAAACACGAGAGAGAGAGAGAGAGAGAAATATATCCGAGTCATCGTGCATGGCATGATGATGATGTAACCGAGTCACTTACCTGCCAGAAACACAGTTTATTTTCACCGCTCGAGTACGATGCTAAATATTTGCCGTCCGGGGAAAATGCGCAACAAGTGACAGGCGCCGCGTGAGCCGGAATCACCTACACGAAACCAGTTACGAACCGAATTTAACACGTGATCCATCCAAATTCAATTTCAACTTCAACTTTTCCTTTACTTGGCATTTAGAAGCTCGCAATTCGTACAGCGCCAACCCACCGCCCCTCGATCCAACCGCGATCCGACGAGTCTGCGAGCAGTAACTCACCATGTTGAACCTGCAAATTCAAATTCAAATTCAAATTTGTGAATTACGTGGCGAGAATTACGTGAATTAGCTGAATTAGCTGAATTAGCTGAATTACCTGGTTATGGCGGGGAATGTTTCGTTGAGGCCTTTGCTTTTCAGGCCCGTGTGGTCGAGGCAGTGCAGCACGATGTCCATCACTTCGACGAGCAAATCGGCCACGTCCGTTTGCATTTTGTCGATGAGCAGTTCGATGACGCGCGCGATCTCCGGCCGAGCGCGGTAGAGGACGACGTTGCTCAGATTCATGTTGAGTCCCTGACTGTTCTGCGCGATCGCGTTGAAGCGCGTCACTTCCTTGGCCATCGTGGTGATGAACGCGGGCGGGCGAGCCGTCGCGATCAGCGACAGCGAGTGCCTCGCCGTGCGACACGAATCGGCCGCGGCCGTCAGCGGCAACCCGTACGACATGCTACAAACATTTTTTTGCAAAATTTTAAAAATTATTAAACGTACATCGTTTACTTCGTGTTCCCGTCCCCTCCCCTCACCTGGGCACGAGTTTCTCCGAATCGCAACACAGCTCGAGCAATCCCAACAAGATCTTCGACACCTCCACGTACGGCTCCCACACGGTGAAACCGCGTCCGATCAAATCGATGGCCGCGCGTCGCAGCGGCGTGTGCAGAGGCAAGCGGCCGCTGGGAGCGGCCAGTAGCAAATACGTGAGCGCTTTGCCTACGAAACAAATTGAATATTGAAAAACACTTTTTTTCTTTTTCTTTTTTCTTTTACTCGTGTGTCGCGCCAACGAATAATTGACCAGTCCGAATCCTTCCTGGACGTTTTTCCTGCGCTGTTCGTCGACGCTCTTGCGCCGGTTCAATTCAATGTCCTGCCCGAACTCCGCTCCGATCACTCCCAACAGAACGACGGCGGTCGCCTGTTTGCGCCGCCCTTCCACGGCGCTCGACGTTTTGGCAACTTGAATGTCTGCAAAATCAATCAATTAATTCATTAATTTCACCTCTTTTCCTTTCATTTTCACACACTTTTTGCACACACCTTCGTGCGCGCTCTCGTCCTCGTCGTCCTCGTTGTCCAACTCGTGAGGCGGCTCGTCCGACTTCGAATCGGGAGTGCCGGCCGGGCCGGGCAGCGCGTCGTGGAAATTGTGCAAAAACGGCGCCCACTCGTCCACGAGCGTCTTGCGGCCGACCGTGCCGATCCGGCGCAACTCGGCCAACAGTAGCGCCTGCGCCGCCTCGCGCACCTCCATGCACCGGTCCTGCCAGCGCTTGGCCAGCATCTCGACGCGCGGCTTCTTGAAGTGCAGCGTGGCCACCTTCTCCGGCAGCAGGACGCAGTGGAGCGTGGCCAGCAAGCTCCAGCCCTGCTTGATGTGCGTCTGCTGCGCGCCCAGCTCCTCGTCCATCTTCTCGCCGTCCGTCAGCTTGCCCTTGCTGTCGGCGCGCGACACCTTGCGCAGCAGCTTGCGCCGCCGCTCCTGCTCCGGCACGAACGACGCGTTGTTCATCGACATGAGCGTGTTGGCGATCGCGATGATCGACACCAGGTGGTCCGTGGTGACGGCCGTCGACAGTTCCCAGTGGCCGCGCGACGTGAACAGCCGCGTCCGCTCGCCCAGCTCCACCACTTGCGCGACCGCGTCCGAGTCCGAGTCCGACAGCTGCGACGGTCGCCGCCGCCACGTGGGCAGGAACAACGACATCATGCCGCCGCGACTCAACAGCCCGAACGAGACGGGGCAGAGCGGCTGCAGGATGCCGAGCTTCGAGTCGCACACTTTGTCCAGATCGGGGTCGAGCACCCACGAGTGGAGCAGCGAGAGCAGCAGCTGCGCGATCTCCATCGTCAGATTCGTCTCGACCAGATTCAGTCCCTTGGGCTTGGTGGCGGCGGCGCCGCTGGCCGACGCGCTCCCCGAACTGCGACGACGTTGCGCGTCCGGCGAGACGGGCATGAAGCCGACGCTTTCGGCCTTGGCCTGAATCTTCTGCCCGACGTTTTCGGCCGACTCCTTGACGCGAGCCAGCAGACCCGACAGCTTCTTCTGCGCGTCCGGCGACCCCTGCGCGTTCGAATTGGCAGAGGCGGCGGCGGCCGAGTGCGACGAGTGCGACGAGGAGGCGCGCCGACAGTCCGACTGGCCGATCAGGCCCTGCGCTTCGAGCGTCGCCGGCGACATGGTCGAGTACTCCTCGGTGAGCAGCTGGACGATGAGCGCCTCGATGTCGAAAAAGAGCACGTGGCTGTCGGGGTCCTTGGGGTTGGTTCGCAGGCCCTGGATCATCAGCGGGTACGTGTGGTTCTTCTGCGCCTCGTGCGCCTCGTGCAGGCTCGTGTGGTGCGCGTGCGACAACTGGTTGAGGCCGCGTTGCGCGGCGTGTCGGATCGCCGCCAGGTTGCGGTGGCGCAGACCGCGGAAGAAATGCACGGCCGGGTTGGCGAGGGTGTCGCCGGCCGTCACCACGTGCTCGTCGCAAGCGTTCAGCACGTCCTCGGCGATTATGCCGTGCACGACGCGGTCCAGGTGTCCCGTCTCCATCTGCCACACGTAGACGGTGCCGTCGATGCAGCCGACGATCATGAAATCGTCGAGCGGCCGCCACTTGATCACCTGCACGGGAAACAGATGTCGGCTGGCCAGCATCACGCACTTCTTCTCCTTCAGTCCGAGCAGAGCGACCGAATGATCGCTCGCTACGCTGCACACGCACTGTAGCACTCGCGTCTGCAACGTCAAAATAACATCGAAATAAAACATCAAAATAACATCAAACCATTCATTTTAAAAACAAAATACGTTGCAGTTGTTGGGTGGGACGAGCAGTTGTCCGACTTCACCGGCGTGGACGCAGAAAGTGTGTAACAGACTGCCCGTGTAAATATCCCACAAGCACACGGAGAAATCGACTCCACCCGAAACCAGATGCGCGATCTCGTAGCGAGAATTGATGTGGTGCGGATACAACAGACACGTCACTTTTCCCGCGTGACCGTGCAACACTTGATGGGCTGGCCAATCTGCAATGTCGGAGAATTTTAATCGGACTAAAAAATTGATCGACCACGATCACGTACCGTCGTATTGGCGATTGTGCCCGTTCAGCAGCTGCA
The DNA here is from genome assembly GCA_034701245.1 of Strigamia transsilvanica. Classification (NCBI taxonomy): domain Eukaryota; kingdom Metazoa; phylum Arthropoda; class Chilopoda; order Geophilomorpha; family Linotaeniidae; genus Strigamia; species Strigamia transsilvanica. Next base: position 50,356 of record JAQIXU010000078.1, on the reverse strand, counting down.
GTAGAATCGTGTGCGTGGCGGGCACGATGACGATGCTGCCGTCGTCGCGGCCGCAGACAAGCCGGCCTTGAAGCGGCAAGTAAATGCTGGCCGTCAGCCGCGGACCGGACGTTTCTACCCTATTCTGAAATACAGTCAAATCAATTCAAAATAAGTAAACACCCGTGAATAAATTTAAGCGATCGGAGTGATTACCAAATGATCCAAAATGCCCGGTGGATTAGGTTTCATCAAATCCCACGCTTCCTGAAGACTCACGCTCACGAACGGAAAGATATCTGTCGAAACCAAATAGAAAAATTGTATTTATTTATTTAATATTTCTTTCTTTCTTTCTTTCCTTTCTCGACGTTAGATTACCTTTTTGATCTTCGATCGGCTTCGGCTCGGGCACGCTCCACATCAACACGCGTCCTTGCGAATCGCCGCGAATCAACACGCGCCGACACTGACCTTTGGTCGCCAATGCGTAACACATGACGGGCGGACAAGCCAGCGGCTGCACAAAAATAAACAAAATAAACAAAATAAACAAAATAAACAAAATAAACAAAATAAACAAAATAAAAAATTTCAACCATCTACCTGACTCCCGGGAACCGACAGAATGTCGGAAAGATACGGCTGCTGTCCGTCGATTGCAGGCCGATGAAAATCCTTGCTCTCGGCGATGCAACTGAAACGCAATCACATTACACACAATTACTCTCACCGTCGCGAGCACTAACGACGCAAACAATTTCGCAAACAAGCGGTTAAAAGGTTAAAAGGTTAAAAGGAAGTCATGCATTCGCTACTAACCTAGACGCTTTCCCTTTGAGTATGCTAAGTTTAAACAGAAACAAATCAAAAACTACGATACCGCTTTAACGACGGGTTCATGTGAATTAACAAAGAAAAAATTCGTAGCTACCGCAAGCGAGCACCCCGAGCAAATCAATCAATTAATTAATTCCGATCGAAACTAAAAAGAATTTATCATTTATACCCAATCGTGCTTGCCAGTAACTCCGAATGCCGCCGGAGCAAGAAGAGAACACTCGTGTACGTTAACGTCGAAACTCTGGACAACACACACGAACATAATGAAAAATGAAAAATATATAATAATAACAATAATAATAATAATAATAATAACAATAACAAACGAATCGAATCGAATCGAATCGAATCGATCGAAGAAAAACGTAGCGGCGGGGAGACCGAAATGGAAGGAATAAATTTTACTTGGTGGGCAGCCGATAGATGTAGCCCTTTCCTTCGTCGCTCCAGACCAGCACGCGCTCGGCGGACACGAATTCGCCGCCGGTCCACCGCTCGCCGCGACGATTTTCCAGCGAGCACAACAGCGAGAAATCGTACGCGTCGTAAATCTGTCGAAAAACAAAACAAAAACAACGTGAATGGCAAATGCGATGCATTTTTGAATGGCGTTCAATTTGTGCGTCACTCACTTGCCAATATTTCGCGCACACGATCAACACGATTCTCTGATTGAAAGCGCAACACGTCAACACCAACGCGTTCAAACATCGAATCGGTTTCGACTCGTTCTCGTTCAACTCGCTTCCTTTCGCCTCGTTTCCGGTCAGCGTCCACACCTTCACGATTCCAGTCACCGTCAATCCGATGACCACGTCGTCTGCAAAAAAAAATAATTTGAATTTTGAATAATAAAAAGGGAAAACGTCGACGTGAATTAACCTACAGTCGTGTTTCGGCGGATGCAAGACGTGCATGGCGCGGATCCAGTCGGGATTCACTTTCGACGTCAAAATCAGTAAAATCTCCAAACTCTGCGCTTCGATCACCAAAATCTCCGGGTAGTAACCGTTGCAGAATAGACGCACCGAGGACGCGCCGCCCATGGAATACGACTGGAATACGAATAAAATTACACACGACACCACAATTAAATAATTTTAAATAATTTCAAATAATTTTAAATTTTTTTAAATAAATGCTCAAATGAATTTACATGCATGCATGTGTGCACGTTGGGTAATTTCGTGCTCTCGACGCACCGACCATCGATCAGATCCCAAAGGCACATCTCCCTACGAATATCAACTATCAACTATCAAATAATTAATAATAAATATTAATGTAATAATATTTTACCCATTTTCCGATGAACTGACGAAGTAGGAAACGTCGGGCGTCGCGTCAGCGTGTGCCAGACAAGTGACGGGTGCAGTGTGCCCGAACAACATGCATCGCGGCGTCAACTGTTACGAGAACAAATACCGTAATAGAAATAAAAAATTAAATCGTTAAATTATTTCTCAATTTCTCAATACTTTATGATTTTCTTCGACGTCCCACAGACAAATTTGCCCGTCGTTGCAGCCGGTGACGAGTGTTTTCTGGTCTCTGGTCAGACTCACGGCCGACACGCAATGCGTGGGAGCTCGTCGACCCCAGAGCACGATCGGAACGACCAAATTGCTCGTGACCGCCATTTAGCTCGCAGATTAAAAAAAACCTGCGGCGTTCCCTCGACGACCTCTATCCGTCGACGCGAGCCGTGACCACGAAGGTGACAGCACTACGGAACGCCATTTTGGAAACCAAAATCATTCCCATGATGCACTTCTCCGTGTAAATGATGACAACAACACAATTCATTTATTTATTCATTTATTTATTTATTTATTTATTTATCATATTCCGACACATTTTTTTCATCAACTACTTTTAATCTTTATTTGTTTTACAATTCAGTTTCGCCTAAATCTACGAAGAATTATTAAATTAATTTACAATGCAGCTGCTCCCGAGATGATCTCGATCAACTCTCTGGTGATAACGGCCTGTCGCGTTCGGTTGAATGTCAGTGTCAATTTGTCGATCATTTCGCCTAAATGAAAAACACTCGTCAGTAAAGCTTACGAAACCTCAAGATAGGATGGAGCTGCGCGACCGCACGGGGTGCATTATTGTGCGCAAATTTCACAGTCTACGCCCCCAAAAAAGGGACACGGCGCTGGCCGAAAACTTACCGGCATTTTTGCTCGCGTTATCCATGGCAGTCATGCGAGAACTCTGCTCGCTCGTCGCGTTCTCTTTCAAACAGTAGTACACGAGACTGGCGAACGAATATTCCATGTAACTTCGTATCACGTCGGCGTCCAAACTGTCGTAACTGCTAATCTTGTTGGCGTTCGACACAGATTCCAAACTGTACAGCGGAATCTCGCTCGTCTTGTACGAAACCACACTCCTAAATAAAGAAATAATAAAATACAATAAAATACAATAAAATACAATAAAATACAATAAAATACAATAAAATACAATAAAATACAATAAAATACAATAAAATAAAATAAAATAAATCGAGTCACTTGAATTTGTTGTAATATAAAGCTCCGAAATCGAACTCGTAACCGCTCTGCATTATTTGATTGGCGATGAACGTCGCATCCTGAAACACGGGCGGTTTCTTGCCGATGTCGGCAAAATGCATCAAAATGAATTTACTGTATTGCCTTAAAAAAGAAAAACACCGATGAATTAATATCCGATGCATTAATTTGCGACGAATTTTCATCAACCTGGCCAAGATCCCGCGTGATTTATCTCCGACGCAAACCACTTTGGTATTCTCCAAATCAGCCGTCGCGAGCCGCGCGCGAATTGCTTTGGTGATGTTCGAATGAACGCCGCCACACAATCCGCGGTCCGATGTCATTGCAACGTACAAACATTTCGGCTTGCCCTCTTGCGCTTTCACTTCCGCCTTCTCGTAAAATGCTGCAAATGAATTAATAAATTAAATTAATAAATTAAATTAATAAATTAAATTAATAAAGAAAGAAAGAAATGTTCAAACTCACCTTGGGTTCCCACTCCGTAAGGTCGAGCGGGCTTTAATTCCCTCTCGGCGCGAGTGTACTTGGACGCGGCCACCATCTTCATGGATTTCGTGATTTTTTGGATATTTTTCACCGACTTTAATCGTAGTCGAACTGGCGAAAAGAAAAAGAAAAGGAATAGTCTTATTTCTCCATCTCGATCTCGATCTCGATCTCGGTCTGTACGAGTTGTGTTAGCGATACTTACTATCCTTTAACGTTGCCATGCCCCTCGCTTGACCCCTGAAATTAAACAATTCTTAAACACTCGCTTAAATGATCGCTGCTTCGATTTTATATACTTACTGAAAACATTGCGGTATATGCAATCGCGTAAACATTTTTTCTCCCTTGCTCGAATCGGTGAATTCAAGATGAAGACCGTCACCTCTAGGCAGTGAGCTCCACGACCAACTTCACACTTCGTACCTAAAAATATAAACGAGAAATAAGTCGATATCTTTGTTAAAAATCTTTTTTTTTTAATAAAAATAATAATAATAAAAATAACAATATTAAAAACAACAAAATGTTACAATTTGTAAACTTTTTACCGTATTAAAATGCTCGCCAGACGTCGCGTGCTTCCGGCGAATCCGGAAACATCCACATGTACACAACTATCGGAGAAGAACGAGCTGTTGAAAATGTTTAACCGATTCAAAAGCGCTCTGTACAATGCGGTGAACAATCTGGAAGCGGAGTCGGCCGACACTTCGTCGTCTTCGCCACCGCAGACGTTGCAATCGACCCCGAACCGATTTCAATATTCCAGGCCCGAATTTCTCAATTTAAACTCGGACGACGAGATCCAGGTGTCCGCCGACCATGTCATCCGACCGATTATCGTTCCGCGAGATATCACCAAGCTGCCTTGGAACAGCGGATACGCCGAGTAAATTAATAAAACTAAACAAATTAAACAAATGCAACAAATGCTACAAATGCATTCGACTCATTCATTCTCTGCTGCAGGGCCGTCAATGCGGGCAAATCGGCGAGGAACGAAGACGAGGCGGCGGTGCACACGCTACGATTGGCACGAACATTAGCCAAAGATTCAATACGAGCAGTCCCCGACCCACCTCTCAACGCCGTTTATTTTGCCTTGTTCGACGGCCACGCCGGTAGTGGCGCGTCCGTGGCGGCCGCAAACACGCTGCACTGTATATTACACGTGAGAAAGAAAGAAAGAAAGAAAGAAAGAAAAAAAGATGAAAAAATTAAAATTAAAGTTAACCCAAAAAAAATGTTTTTTTCTTTTTTGTTTCCAAGGAAAAATTATTATCGATAGTCGAATATTTATTTCCCGCGGACGGCGAAACGCAGCCATCATCGAATATGAGCAGCATGTGCTGCGTCGCACAAGTGAGCACCGACAATCTGATCGTGGGCGCGCTCGAATCCGCCTTTCACGAAATGGACCAACAAATCAAACGAGACCGAACTCTCTACAAGCTCAGCGGCGGCTGCACGGCGCTCGTCGCCCTCTTCGTGCTCGGCAAGCTGTACGTGGCCAACGCCGGCGACAGCCGAGCCGTGCTCGTGCTCGACGAGCAGGCCAAGCCAATGTCGCACGACTTCACGCCAGAAACCGAGAAACTCCGTCTACGCAATTTGGTACGCGAAACGAAACGAAACCAAACCGAACTGATTTGCCACTAATGCGATTAATTGATTTGCCATTACGTCCTAGGCCGCTCAGCAACCCAGTTTGCTCGGCGCGACATACACGGGCAAGGAATTCATTCGCCGGCCCACCCAGAAGGATCTGGACAAGAAAATGCTGTACCGAGACGCCAACATGACCGGCTGGTCCGTCAAAACCATCAACGCGAGCGATTTGAAATTCCCAGTCATCTGCGGCGAAGGCAAACGCGTGCGTAACCAAACGCATTTATTTCCTAAACCTCGGTCTCAGTCAGACCCAATCCGCTGAGTTTCGTTTTTTCTTCTTCTTCTTTTCTTCTTTTCTTCTTTTTCGCAGAGCCGTTTGTTGGCCACGATCGGGGTGACGCGCGGCTTCGGCGACCACGACCTGAAATCGCAGATCGGCAGCGTTCCTATCAAACCGTTCCTGTCGTCGGACCCGCAGGTGTTGATTTTCGATTTGGCCACGACGGAACTGAGCGAGAACGACGTGCTCATAATGGGCACCGACGGCCTCTGGGACGTCGTCTCCAACAAAATGGCCGCCGACATTCTCAACAAATCCCTAAAGCATTTCCCGTCTTCGAGTCAAAACTCGTTCCGGTAAATTTCAAAAAAGTCTTTTTTTAAAAATACAGTACGTGTATATGAAATGTCGTTCGTCGCAGGTACACGACGGCAGCTCAAGACTTGGTGATGCATTCGAGGGGCAAGTATCAGGACCACAGCTGGAGGACCGCCGACAACATAATAGCGACCATCGACGACATCAGCGCATTCGTCGTCCCCCTCTGCTACTACAAAAGCGAGCACGAAACGTGGAGAAACGATTGTAACAGTAAAAAATAAAAATAAAAATAAAAATAAAATAAAATTTTTTTTACGAAAAGTTTATTATTTACAAGTTTTTAAGTTTATTCACTCGGGCAGGCCGACAAACGCCGTGCAGAGTTGCAAACCAACCTGATCCGTTTTCTTGAGCAGGATCAGGTAATTCTTCTCGTCGAACAGATTGCAGCTGAGATACGACATCAAGTGCTGGTAGTCTTGCAAGCACTGCAGCTGGTTGTTGAGAAAGCCGATCAGAAACGAAACCTCCTCCTCGTATTTCTCGTACAGTTTGTTCCCGCCGCAATTCTCCAGCAGCGCCAGCGCGACCGGCGCCAACTGCTCCACCGACGCCTTCGTCTGCTGCGCCTGCGCCTGCGACTGAGCCTGCGACTGCGACTGCGCCTGCTTCGGCTTGTGCTCACCCACCGCGTTCAGCACCCTCGAGTCGGTCCCCTTCAGCCGCAACGTGTCGTTCGAGTTCACGTGCGACAAAACGAACGCGGCGACGGCGCGCGCGGCCAAACGATACCTAAACGACAAACACATCGAAATCCTCTTTTCAAATTTCAACTTGACATTTCATTTACCTGACCGAGAACGGCGATCGCTTGCCGAGCCCGATCGAGCCGAAAAACCCACTCGTCGCCTTGTCCTCCGACTGGATGTTCAAGATCTGCGACATGCTCGTCAACAAGTTGCACACCGTACGTATGTCGTCGTCCGACAGTCCCTGGTTGACCGACAACTCGATGACCTTGTGCCACAACAGCAGCATCTTGCCTTCCGCTTCTTCCCTGCAAACAAACAAATAACCGACATTTGTTTTCTTTTCTTTTGTTTTGTTTTCTTTAGTTTTCTTTTACGTCGGCCTCAATTTCGTGATCCAATCGACGACCTTCGAGAGCAACGACAACTGGGCGGCGGCCGAGTTGCACTGCGGCTGGCGCTGCAGAACGGTCGCGTACAGCGTGAGCACGTTGTTCTGTTTGATGCACTCGCCGAGGAAATCGGACTCGGTCAACTCGGGTATCTGGACGGCCGCCGAGACGAGGCCCCAGCCGCCGTCGGCCGTCTTGAAGTCCGACACGTCGGCCTTGAAGTGCGCGGCGATGACCGCCTCCGAGATCGTGCACATGTGAATGACGGACGCCAGGCTGCGGCAGACCGTGTACAGGCAGGGCGGCAGCAGCGGACTGCACGGGTGCGCGGCCGCCCAGCTCAGCAGCGCGTGGATGATCACGTCCTGCAGCGCCGCCACCGGCACCGTGTTCAGCAGCGTCACCAGCTCCGTCAGCACCGGCGTGCTTTGATCGAAAACGCTCACGCTCAACGTATCTGCAAAACGATTATTCTACAATCGAATAAATTGATTTCAAATTGCGTTTCTTTACTCGCTAGAATGACTTCTTCCATGTCCTCCAGCAGCTTCACGATCACCTTGACGATGTTGTCCGAATGTGTTCGCAAATACATTTTGTTCTTCGTCGTCCACACGGTCAGCAGCTGGCCGAACAAGCGCACGAAGCTGCACCGCTTCTCCCGCGTCTCGGGGTTCAAGCGCGTCGGCCAGTTCACGAAGCCGCCGATCACTCGCAAAAATCTTGACAAGAAATCAAATAAAATAAAATGAAATCAAATGAAATCAAATGAAATCAAATGAAATCAAGTTCAAGTTCAACCTGTAAAGCGCCAGGTCGTTCTCCATGTTTGGCAAGCCGAGCACGCAGCCGGGGTTGCAGTTGCTCGCGAAACAGCGCACCAACGTGTCGTAGTGCTTGACGTCGATGTGGTGCCAGGGAAACTTCTCGGCAGCGAGCAACAGACTGCCCAACTGGTGAACCTTTTGCGACGTCTGCGCCTCGAACGCCAACATGACGATCAGCGTCGAAAGACTGTCCATGTGCAGCGCGGTCATCAGCTGCGTCTCGTTCGCCTCCCAAGTGGTCACGATGGTCGGCCACGGCAGTTGCAGGAACACATCGCCGAGGAACGAGAGACAATCCTCGTTGCTCGTTTCCAAGATCTGCATCAGACACTTCATCGGATTGGCCGTCAGGTGGAACTTGTGCCAATCGAAAAGCGAAAACATCTGATTGAACACGGACGAGAGCACGAAACTCGTCGCTCCCTGGATCTTGCACGTGGACGCGTAATAATCGAGAAACACGGCCAAAACGTTGGGTGAATCTGACAACAACAACAAATTTAAACAACAAATTTAAACAAAATTAAATGAAATTAATTATCAACAACGTACAATCGGTATTTTCGTGAAGATATTTGAGCACGTCGCCGAACACAACGGCCAGACTGGTGGCGGCGTCCATGTCTCCGGCCACCCACGGCATCGAGAGCCGCGCGCCGAACTGGAAAGGCTGCAGCCACGGCCCGAACGCCTTGCAGATGGTCGGCCACACCTCGGTGAGCGCCGTCTGTTCGAAATTTTTATCCCTGCCGCAGTTATCCTTGACGCTGTACACGTACGCGTGCGACACGAGCGAGAGGAAACTGCGAATCGCCGGTAAATACGCGCGATACTTCTGGTAGAGCCCGTAAGCGACCGTGTGCTTGTTCGACTGGCGTTTTTGCAAGAAATGCGAATTGAGCAACTCCAACGTCTCCCGCATCTGCATCGAAATTAATCATTAAAACCATCATAATGTCGAATACTCGAATACTCGTTGCGTACTTGTTGCATGACGAACATGATCTGATTCTGCGCAAAGCGCCGGCACACGTCACGAAACTCGGCGGGCGACGCGATCGGGAATCGCCTGTCCATGACGAGCGAATTGAACAGGTCGTACCACACCTCCACGCACACCGTTTGGTTCTCACTGCCGTTGAAGAGCAGCTGCACAACATCGCCGTAGTGGTCGGGGAACTGGTAGAGCAGCAACGACTGCAAGTGAGTCCGGTAGATCTGGTGCAAAACGGACACGCGCAATTAAGTCATTTCAAACAAACCACGCACCCATCCACCCATCCACCCATCCACCCATCCACCCATCCACCCATTCACTTCACTTACTTCACACAGAGCCAACAGCGTCGGTTCCGGCTTCACGCCCATCATCAGCAGCACTTCGCCGATCAACTGCAACACCTGCTGCCGTTCCGTCAACTTCGGCCGTCTACTCGACAACCACAAATTCAAATCGAACTGAAAAACAATCAATAAATAAACAAGTAAATTAACAAGTAAATCAAGTAAATCGTTTCAATCGTTTCGGATCACCTTGGTGAGCAAGACGAAAGCCAGATCGGCGTTCTGCAGCCGCGTGACCGCCACCAACGCCTTGTAGAGATGGATGAAGTTCTCCTTGGACGCAGCGGCCGGATTGAAGTGCGGCGCCAACAAGCCCACCGACTGCGGGTGCGACAGGATGACGCGCAGCAACGCCTGGCACTGGTCGCCGTTGTTGTTGACGAACTCCTGACCGAGGATTTCGATCGACGAGGTGAGGAACTGTCTCGTGGGCGGGTACTGCTGGTTCTCGTGCACCAAAAACAGCTCGTGCGCGTAGTAGAAGAGCGCCACGCCCATCTGCTGATGTTTCTCACTCGACTCGTCCGCCTGCAACGGCTCGTGAAACCGTCGAACCAAATTCCTGAACGACAAACGTGCTTAGTCAATTCGAAATCGCAATCATTCAGAATGCTTACATGATGGTGTTCTCGACGAACACCGCCGCGCTGCACACGTTCTGCGGCGGCGGACACAACATCTCGTTGAGCAGTTCCTGGTGCTCGCGCCGGTTCTGCTCGATGCGAATCTCGATGTTGTCCATAATCTTCTTGGCACGAAACTTCATCGTGATGCGCGCCGGCCCCGAGCATTTCGCCTCGGTCGTGCGCAGCAGCCCCGTCGTGCCCTGTTTGCACGGCACTGAAATCACAGTCTCGCTGTCCGTGTTTTTGTACAACTCCGGCATCAATTCCAAGTACGTTTTGTCTAAAACTTCGTGCTGGCCCATTTGCTGAGCGAAAATCCTGTCGAAAACAGAAGCAAAAGTAGAAGTAAACGAAATAAACACGAATTAAACGCGAATTAAACGCGAATTAAACGCGAATTAAACGCGAGTCTCCGGTTATTCACTTTGCAAAATCCGTGAAGAGTTTCAACTGTTCACGCACGGCCGACATGATGTTGGCTTCGGCTTCGAAAATGGCGTCGGCCACTTCGGGCACCGGCAGCCGATACGGCACCATCACCGGCGGCCGCTTGGCAATCTCGTACGAACGCAGTCTTTTCAGGATGTGGTCTCTCGCCGTATCCTTCCGAGCTTCGGTGCCTTGGCCCGACGGGAGTCGTTGTTTCGGATTGAGCACGCCCACCCAATCGTTCATCAGCTTCTGGTGGTCCTTTTGCAGCGCCTCGAAGTCGATGTACTCGAACCACGGCGACTTGGTGAATTTTTACAACAAAATTAACATTAACATTAAATCGATGAAAACGAAGCGAAATCAATCATCAAATGCTCACTTTATCGTTCTTCTGAAGCATCACCAACTTGGTGTAATCGTACTGCGGCGGCAGGGACGGCAAATACAGCGTGCTCTCGTGCAATCTCGGCTCCTCGATCCACAACGCCAAAGTGTTGTAGAGCCGCGCCAGTTCCGAGTGCAATCGCATCTTCGGATTGATCAGCGTGTCCGACATGCGACCCGACGCCATGTTGTCGGCGCTCCCCGCCCTCTTCGGTCCCTTGAGGATGCCTTTGGTCTGTTTGTTGTTGTAATCGATCAATTCGTGGAGGCGTTTCTTCATTCGCTTCAAGAACGGCAAGTTGGACATGCTCTCGAAAAATCGCGATCCGATGCTGCCGCCGCTCGCCCATCGCTGCAAGTAAAGACCGAAAAAGCGTTGCCAGAACAACGGGTTCAACGGATGATCCGCGGGCGTGTCCACCGCCTGGTGCGCCCAGTGATAAATGGCCAACTGGTTGAGAGCGGGCGTCGCCAGTCGTAAAGTACTCGCCGCTTTCTGTAATAATTCAATTCAATGCAATTAAATTAAATTAAATTCAATTCAATTAAATTCTTCAATCACCTTAATGGCAACGTCGGGCGTGGCTCGTTGATTGGTCAGCATTTCGGTGGCCAACGCGTGCCACAGCTGCGACTCTTCCTCCACCACTGCCTCGACGTCGAGCGCGCAGTAGGTGAACCAGGGGAACTCGGGACACGACTGGCGGTTGACCAGCGACGACGGCGTGCTGCCCGTCATCCACCACAGGAACGACGACATGGAATTCTGGCGACCGATCGCGTTCATGCTCTAAACGAAATGACACAAAATTATCGTGGAAAATCGACTCGTCTCGATTTTTACTGACTGCTTCGACAGCTTCCATTTCCAACAGTTGCTTGTCAAATTAATAAAACCAAATTTCAATCGATATAAATGTCGAACCGTTACACAGTACCGCGCACGTAGAAATAAATACCTTGTAATGTCCATAGAGGAACTTATTGATGGCCGCCACGATTTCGGGCACGGGAAATGCGGCCCGGCAAATGCTGTCCACCACGTACAGCGCGTTGCGGTCGCGACTCCACTGGTTCAGGTTGCAAATCACTTCGAGCCACATGAGGAACACGTCTGCGGGCGCCGATTGGATTTCCGGCGCCGTTTTCGCCGAATGCTACACCGAGAAAACATCGATTAATATTTTAATATTTCGATATTAATCGCGCTAATCTGTCGCGATTTACCAAAATCATCGCCACGAACGTGCGCAAATATTTGCCCGGAAACTCGGGAAGCACCAGATTTTTCGCCATCTTCAAGTACGTCAGATCGCACATCAACAGGTTTTGAATGATCGGAGCCATCCTAATTAAAAAATACACACAAAACCGTTAATAATGACGACGATAACGTCTAGAAATATGCATTTTTTCCATTACGATCGACAACAGTGCAAACTAGTGCTGTTCGTGTAGTACATGGGCGTGACCAAACTGAGAATGTGAATCACGCCGCGGTACTGGTGACTTTCCATCAAAATGTTGAGCAGGTTGATGCTGCGCTCGAACTCCGCGATGCTGTGGCCGCACGTGGTCATCGCCAGCGCCACGTAGGCGGCGGTCGGCTGCCGCTCCCCGATGCCGTGCACCAAAACCTGCAAATTCTCGCGCTGCAGCGACGGCACGGCCAAGAACGCCTCGGCCGGATTGAGCAGCGCGTGATGAATGATCGGCACGGGTTGGTTGAACAAGTGCAGTCTCAGCTGCAGCAGCAAGTCCCAGGCCCACGTGCAGAACGCCTGGCCGGGCGTCGGCGTCTGGCACACCATCGACGCGATGTTCGACACCTGCTTGAACCCTTCGGCCAACAGACCAGTCTTGGCCGGGATGAGCCTCGCGTACGCCTCCACCACCATCAAACTCACTTTGCGGTGCAAGTTGACGCTCAAATACATCTCTCCCTGTTGATAAAAATCAAACTCATGAACTCATCAAACTGATGAAATTCCAAACTCACGTTATTCTCGTTCAAACCCCAGTTCATGGCGGCGAGAACGAGCCTCGCTAACAAATTCGGAGGGGACGTCAATTGACTACAGAGTAGCCAGTCCGAAACGATCACCAAATCCTCGGCGTTCGGTCGCCACAGACAGAACGGCAGTTCGCGAAACAAGTAGAGCGCCGCCATTCCCACCTGCGCCATCGTCTCGCGAACGCGATGCACCATTTTCGACAAGATGAAGGGGTGTTTTGACGCCACCAACGTAAGCAATTCGCGTCCTCCCTTGGAACAAATTTCGCGCGTGTGCGTGCTCACAAAAGCGATCTGTTAGAAAAAGAAAGATCAAAATCAAAAATCAAAAATCAAAAATCAAATCAATTCAAATCGAATTAAATGGAATTTAGAAACTCGCGTCATAAATCTCCATGGCGATGTGCTCGACCAACTGGCGCGCACTGTTGTCGCGCGAACACGCCATATTGGCGAACGAGGTGAGCAGGTAGTAGGCCTCGCACTCGGGCAGCGCCGACAGGTTCTCCTCGAACTGCATCTTCAGACTCGGATCCTCGAGCTCGCCCTGCCAGTCGACCACCGCGAACCGGTCGAAAGTTTCGTCCTCGTCGTAGTCGCCGTGCAGCAGCCGCATGATCTGCCACAACATGGCCGTCGACACGCACGTGTACGGCAGACCGGCCATGAACTGCCACGAGCCGAGCCTGTCGATTAACGAGTAAGTTAACAAAAAATTAGACAAAACGCTCAAAAGGTCAACGATCGAGCTGCGAGCTGCGAGTCTCACCGTTGCGACGAGAAGATGCACGAAGTTGCGCGCAGGAAGAACTGATCGAATTCCATCTGGACGCGAGCGTAGAGCGCGCTGTCGGACGCGCCGTGCACCAGCTGGAAGTTCTGCCAGTGGTCCGACACGTACTGCACGATGTGTCGGATGAAGCGGCTGATGCGTTTCGCCAGCTGACGGTAGCGCACCAGATTGAACGTCTTGAGGCCTTCGCGGAAAATGTGCACCAGTTGAGTGGAAAAGGCAAAAATCTTCATCATCGTCTGCTCGTTCGACTTGACCGGGTCGTACACGTCGTGGTCGTCGCGATAGTCGATTCCCAGCATGCAGCGGAACACCGCTTCCATCGGCACCTGGTTCACGAGCGCCACCAGATCGTTCTCACGCCACTGGAACCAGAAATTCGACGGATCTTCGTCCTTCAAATTAAATCCCGTTTCAACATTTTGCAAACAATCACCGCTAAATACCGTCCAATACTTCTTCGCCCTCGGAGTCCACGAGAACCCACATGCTGTCATCGTCCTCCAAATACGAAGCCGTCATCACCGCGCTTTTCACGTGTTTCAAAAACTCCTCCCGTGACCTTGACAAAATCAAATAAATCAAATCAAATCAATTCAAACACGTATTCATATTCACTTGATGGGACGCAAAATGGTGGCGAGAACGGTTATCGCGTGATCCAAATTGGAGTTGCCAAATACGTCGTTGCAAACGGGCCGCGGTGTGGGCGGCTGGATGTAGGCGACCGCCCAATCGCCCACGCCCGACGGACATCGCAGCACGTGATTCAACACGAACAAGTGGTCGTCGTAGGTGGCCACGCGCAGCAACACGGCAATCTGATTTCAAGAAATTAAATAAAATGAAATTAATCAAAACAAATAAAATGTCGGGGCCGCTGGTATTTACCAGTCGCGTTAGCCAAGTGCGCGTGTCCTGCACGAACGGTTTGTCGCGGATGGGTTTGCGTTGGAAACTGAAGAGAACGCTGATGCACTGCTTCAAGTTGTCCACTTGGCACGTGACGCTCGGCGCCATCTGCTCCGAGCCGAACCCTTGCACGGGCGAATTGTGCGGAATGTCCTTTAGGTCGGGAGACGACACGAGCACCTTGTGCAGGTACGACTCGACCTGCAGCCGCGCCATCTGTGCCGTGTACGCGTACAGCGAAAGGTGCTCGTACACCTGCTCGCGGATCTGCTTCAGCAGCCGCCCGATCTTGTTCGACGAAGTCTCGCTGTACTTGACTCGCTGGTATTGGTACGAGCCCGTCACCAATTTCCCGTCCTCGCAATGACTCTAAAATCAAAAATTAAAAATTAATAATTAATAATAAAGAGAAATTCTTTTCAAAAAATCATTTCCTTTTACTTTGTTGGTGATCGTGTGATCGGTCGTGATCCACATGTAATCTTTCGACTGGCAGTATTCTTGATGCAGCGCTTGCACGTCTTTGCTGCTCACTTGCAAATTGTTGCGAGCCCGAAAATAGCCCATGAGCAACTCGTGCAATTCGTGCTGAACCGTCGCTCGATACTCCTGCGAAAAGAAATTTCAATTGGCAAATGCAAATGCAAATCCAAATCCAAATCCAAATCGATCGGGGGTTGTGATTTGCGAACCTCGACAAAACGGTCTACAAAATTCTCGTTGAGCTGCAGTTCGCGGTTGTAGTAGAGCGCCTTGAGCTGCGATTCCGTGTACGGGCGCACGCTTCCCTCCCACGTGGGAATGATGGCCTGCGACAAGCAGATTTTCCTGTGCGCCACTTTCACGAGCGACGCCGTGCCCGGCATCGTTTTTGCCGCGTCCATCACGGGCTGTTTCAACAAGTTCCTGTACACGGGAAGCGACAACGCCTTGATGGGCGGCAGTTCCTCCGCCACCGTCGCTGTCGCCGTCGCCGTCACCGTCGCCTCAACCGGTTTGACCGCGGGAGACTCCACCTGCACTGGCTGTACTGGCTCTACTGGCTCTACTGGCTGTACTGGCTCTACTGGCTGCGTGGCCTTCGGCTCCGACTCGGCCCGAATGATGTCGTCCACCAACTTGTCCAACTCTTTCTGACACGACTCGTACGCGTCGCCTTTCTTCTCCGAGACGATTGGTTCTGTCGTCATTGCCGGCGAAGTTTCCTCCATCACGAGCAGGGGACTCGTCGGACTTGCCGTTTCCAAGCGAGGAGGCAGACTCGCTAGACTCGCGGCCTCGACGTTCAGCAGCATCGAATCCACGTCCAAGATGCTGTTCAAAGACCACACGCTCGCCTCCGCCTCCGGCTCTGCCTCTGCCTCCGCCTCCGCCTCCGCCTGCGCCTGCGCCTGCACATTTGCCTGCACATTCGCCTGCACATTCGTCGCGGGCAGCGAAACCTCCTTCTTCTCGTTCGCCTTGGCCTCGGCGTCAGCGAAGAACTGCGCTACGATGTCCGCCACGATCTGTTTCGTGTCCAACACCGGCACCTCGGCCATCGGCATCTCGGCCAACGGTACCTCGGCCACCGGCACCTCGGCCAACGGCTCGTCGCTCGGCTCGAGCGTCGTGGTGAACTCCTTGCTCGAATAGCGGCGCTTGTTCTTGCTGCTCGGATCCATCTCCGTCTCAATCTCCGCCTCCGCCTCCGCCTCCTCGTCCGACCGCGCCTCTTCTACGTCCGGCTCGACGGGGGAAGCGGGTCGCCACACCACTCTCTCGTCCGACGACTTCTTATCCAGCCCGACGCTCAGCTCGGTGTTGGGCAAAACCGTGTCGAAACTCGGCTTGAACTTGAGCGAAACGTTCTCCACGCGCTCCATCTCCGTCGGCTCGGGCTCGGTGCGCGACTGCTGCGACTGCTGCTGCGCGTCGTACGCGGCCTCGAAGCCGTAGAGGTCGCTCGCCTGTTTCAAATCCGTGTCGTTGGCCGGGTGCAGGCTTTCCTGCGGCTCGCGCCGCTCCAGACCAGGGCATTCCGGCAGAGGATTCACTCCGCCGTCCGTGGCCATGGCGCCGTAGTCGATCGTAGCCACATACACGTTACTCGACCATGTGTTCTGTATCGGCGAGTACGCCAGCGCCTGGCCGCTCGTCGTCTCCTCCAACGGGTCTTCTCCGCATTGCGTGCTCTTTTTCTTTTTCTAAATAAAGAAAATAAATGAAGATAAGAGTGAGAGTGAGAGTGTAGGCCCGTCGTCCGTCCGCGAAAATTAAATAAAACGTTTCGTTTCTATTTCTCGCTCGAGTAATTCGCTCCGGAGTTCGGCGGCGAGTTCGTCGATGGATTAACGACTCGTTGGATTTTTTATCGCGAGGGCTTTTCGATTTTGCAGTTACCTTGGCTCGATGCCTCTTCGTCTTCGGTTTTTGAGCTTCGGCCATTTTTGTTTACAATCGCGCGCGTGACTGTCAAATATTGCGTCATCCTGGAACGTCACAATTTCCGGTTTCCACTCTACGGTAGTCTGGTGCGGACAATATTACAAATTTTCGAAATTATTTTTTGCTTTTTATTTTCTTTCAGCGTACAGGAATATTCCATAGACATGTTTCATTTAATTCACGCGAGACTCTTTTTAATGGAAACGAGCAAAGTGGTGCTGGCCCCCACCGCCAGTCCCGACAAAAGAGAACCCAAGCACACACCGAGAACATCGTCTACCCAAAAGGGAGAGAAAAAAAAGTAAATTTAAAAAATACAAAATAAATTCAAAAAAAACCCTCACCCGAAGTGTGCCCCGGAGATTTTTTGTTCGCAACATTTTCTCGAGCAGCCGCTCTCTTATTTCGCGGCTTAGCCGCGATACACACTTTCCTCACGTCGGTCAGCGTGTTGGCAACGCCTCTCATATCCACCTGCTTGTTGAATGGAATATTCAATAATCCATTTTGGATGAAATAGTTCAAATTCCCTTTTGCCGCATCTAAAGTCGGTTCGTGCGAATCTTCCCCGGCCGGTTTGCCCAGTAGGTAAAACTGCACCAAGTGTCTATTGCCCTCGACGACAATCTGCGCAATTGTGTAAACTAGCAAGTCAGAAAATTATTTGTATGTAAATTAAAATGCAATTTACTCGAGTTTGCGCAATTCGTAGAAAAGAAACTTCGGCAGCTGCCGCGATGGCCATTTTAAGTCGCAATAAAAAGTCGATTCCAACCTTGGGATTAAAAGGTTTGTCGCTTTCAACTTAAATATATCAAAATACAGTAAATAAATCAACCGTTATAACATCGCCCTTTATTTGAAATGCCGGTAACTCTATCATACCGATGAGTTGAAACTGCAAATGCTGTTTCTCGGCAGGCGTAAAACATTCGGTGACATCAAACTCGTCCGAGTTTCGGTCGAACCCGAATCCGTAAACGTGGTACTCGATGACAGAATTCATCACGTAAATTGGGACTTCGTTCTAAAAAGAATAACAAGCGCAACAACGTCATTATCGCAACATTCTGCCGTAGCCTACCGCTACGCTGAGCACGCGAATTCGTAAATATGCGGGAATCCATCGACCGTACGGCGCCGAGCTAAAATGCCAATCCCACAACGAATTTGTCGAATATTGCGAGTTTGGCCAATCTCTTCTGACACGCTGCCAAACGTCAGTCATTTCATTTCGCACGTATTTCTTGAATCGTAAAAATAAAAACATGTACCGGTAATTAATTTTACACATTTTACACATTTTACACATCGAGCGTACTTTTCCTATGTATTTCCAATTTGAAGTGTCGTCGCCGCCGAACATCGAATCAGAACTTCCAAACTGAATTATCGGTAGTTCTTGGATGCCGATTTCGGCAAAAACACCCGTTGACAGTTTACGCACTTGGCACTTTCCTCCACTTTTTACGTAAACCAAATCTTAAATGCAATTAATTACAAATTACAAATTAATATAAATTACTACTCTTGCACGATCATCACTTCGATTCCAATCGGCGATGTTCGTAACCGCCACGTCGTCGTCTTTGGTGTACGAGATTCGGCCCAAACCTTCGGTAAAATCGAACCAAGTCTGAAATTCGTTGATTTATAACCATTAACCATTAACCATTAACCATCGCATTAACATTCGATTACGTGCGTGTTCATGATTTTGCGTCTATCGTTGAAGACAGCTTCGGTCCGAAACTCCCACACGCCGGTCGCTTCCACTTTCGGAAATGCTGGTTGCGACGCGCCCTCCTTCACGTCGCACAGAACTCCTTCTGGAATCTTAAGTGGTAAAAGAAATAAATTTTTTCGTTTCAAATCGTTTCAAATACAGTAGATCAATTACTTCGAAAGCAGACTGATCCAAGTCGTCCGACATGTACACGACGTTGACCAATTTACGCTCGATCGTCGTCTTGTTCAGCTCGTTTCTTCGCTGCACCTCATAGCCGAGGAAAACCGGTCTTGCCGAACCCGGCACGTTCCAGTCAATAACTATAGTCATAAATTTCAATTGATGGTCGATCGATTAAAACAAAATTCTCACCGGACCAATACACGAACACATTGTCGACACCGTCCGTCGTGTTATGACAGAAAGCCCACTTTTCGCAGTCGATCGCACCTCCCGGCTGCGCGAACCGGTCTTCGGCTCGGCAACTGTCCGCACCGAAATAACCCCTCAGCAGCGTCGGTGCGATGCCGAACAGAACCTCGGACGCAAACATCTTGCCTTTCGTCACGTCCCAATCGAGGAGCGGAAACAAAACGCGCATTTCTTGCCCGTAGTCATCCTCGTCCGTTTCGAGTGAACCCACAGAACATTCATCTATCGCGATCCAAATATTGTGTATTTCTATTTCTGCACGTGCACGAGCACCGCGGACCTACCGTTGGCCTCCGAGTACTGTAGCACCAGCTTTTGCCCGTAATCGACAACAATTTGCCGAGTGTTTTCGCTCACCGTGTACGAAACCGCCACGCGTCCATCTCCCCGTCCGTCGTAATTGAGCTTCACGTAAACCGGATCGCCATCGATGCCGGCGAAGTTCACTAACTCCAATTCGGCTCGAAAAACCGACGGTAACAGCGGCGGCAGAGTATCGGCTACACGAAACGGAACGGAATATACTTGTAGATCAGTACGCTATCGTCGCTTCTCCGTCTCCGCGCGCTACATACCTAGCTCTTGGTTTTCGCACGGCAACGAAGGCGCTTGACTATTGCAATCGCGTGTAAACGCAACAAAAAAAGCAATCCAAGAATAATAATAATAATAAGAATGCATTTTTTAAAAATAAATACGCAGGCAGATAAGAAAAATCAAAACACACCCACCTTAATCAGTTGGAATTACAACGCATGCGTCAAAGATAATACTGCCGGTGTTCGCTGCAGTACACAATCCGACATCTTCAAAAATACTAAATAATTTTTGTTTTATTATTATATGAAAATACTTATCAAACAATATACATTTGGTGCACGAAATTAAAAACGAGTACAATTGAGTATTTTGAATCTGCGATGGTCCAGCCAAATATTACACATTTCAGACCAACCCCGTACATGTATTTACATCAGGTAACCGTTACAACGTCGTTGGTACCAATGACCGGTTCCGTCGTTGCGGCGACGGAGATCGTATTGGACTCTTGCGCCTCTTCCGCGACCTCGCTCACCACGGTCGACGTGTGCATAGTCTTTTTCATCAAACTGTGTCTCGTCGGGAATAACTGAGCTCTGGATCGGGGCGTCGCGAACACCCTTTCGGTGGAACTCGGCGCGTCGTCTCCCTCCGCAGCTGCGGCGGGCGTAGTCGTTGTCTTGCGCGAGCGGGACTTGGATCGTGACCGCGAGCGCGACCGCGAACGACTCTTTCCTCGACTCTTCGCGGTGCTGGCACTCACCGTTTCCGCGGTGCTGGCGCTCACCGTCTCCGCGGTGCTGACGCTCGCCGTGTCCGCGTCAGATGCGGCGGTCGTCGTCGAAGTGGAAACTCGATTTTTGCGCCCGCTTTTCCCCCTTCGCTTCGAAGTGCGCAATTTCGGTGGCCTCGTAGTCGCCACATCCCCTTGCGTGGGGATGATCGTGTCTTCCGGTAGAACTCCAGCGACCGGCAGTTCGTCCAACGACACCGGTCCGGGGGAATCCCTCGTGACCGCCGGGCCGAAGTAGAACGGGTCGAAATTGACGGGCGTCGAACTGACCACCTGCTGGATCTTGGGAGTGATCGAGAACGGGGAAGTGCGCACTTCGGGCTCCGCGGATAAGGGATCGCCAGTGAAATGCTCCACTTCCAAATTTCCGTCCGAAAACTTGGCGATTTTCCTCGGAAGCGGTCGCTCGGTTTCACCAGCAGATGGCGACACCGACCAGTCGTCGACCACCGTCGCGGGTTCCTCCGTCGTGGTCGTCGTGGGAATGGAGGTGGTGGTAGTGGTGGTGGTGGTGCTGGTGGTGGTGCTGGTCGTAGGTTTCACCCTTGGGCGTTTCGTAGACCGATGCCGGAAACGGGTGGTCGAAGGAGTGAGTTTGGTCTTGGATTTGCGCGTCGGTTTTCTCGTGGTGGTCGTCGTGGTTCTTCGGACGCTCGCCTTCTTCCTCGTGGTGGGTGGGTCTGTGACGGTGGTGGTTTCCGAATCCAAATCCCGACTCTGCTCGTCGAAGAACGGATCGAATTCGCCCTTCAAGCCGGGCAGAGTGGTCGCGGGCACTTCCGTGTCGACCTCGTCGATCTGCTGCGGTCTGAAAGTGGCGCGTCCCCTGTTCCTCACCGTGGCGATGGGTCTGCGGGTGGTCGGTCTGTCCTCCTGCTCGTCCACCGCGAGTCCGAACCCACCGATCGATCCCACGTCCGACTGGTCCAACGTGCGAACGGCCTCGACGTTCACGTGGTTGGCCGCGGTCGGAGCCCGCGTAGGAAACGGTTTCCGAGTGCGCTGCTTCCGCGTCGGTTTCGTCCTAGTCCGCGGTCGTGCGGTGGTGATGACAATGGTGCTCGGAACTACGACTGTTGTTGTCGTTGTCGTTGTCGCTATCGACGTCGGCTGCGTTTCTCTCGTCGAGGTCTGCACGGTCACTGCGTGGTCGTCAACCAACCTGGGATGCCCGAAAAAGTCGTCCAAATTTCCCTTGAAGAAACCTTCTTGCGACTGCGGCGCTTCGTTCTCGTTCTCGTTCTCGAATTCGAATCGAGTGCGGGGGATTCCGCCGACGGCAAACGCCTCTTGCCCCCTCTGCGGAATGGGGCGGTCGCGAGGAGGATGCCGACTGAAAAATCCGTCCAACCCGTGGTCGGCCTTGCCCTCGTCGCTGGACGGGCGTTGAGGCTGCGGTCTCGGTCTCGGTCTCGTTCTCGGTCTCGATTCCGCTTCGGGTTTCTGCCTCAATTGATTTTCTCGCTCGTCTTGCGCAATATTTCTTCCTCGATGCGGTATTTGGTTCGAGTCGGCGTTTTCGCCGCACGGAACGCGGTACCACCAGTTGCAGAACTGAGAATCGTCGTCGAAAAGGGTTCCGTTCGGACACAGGAAGTTGTCCACTTCTCCGTCGTCTCTGCAAACCCTCACGACCTTCGAAGTAAAAACAAGGTGAGCAAACACATTAGAATCGTCGCTCCTCTTCCGAAGCGGAAGAGGAAGAGGAGGAGGAGGAAACGACACCGCACCTGTGTCGACGACCCATAAATGGATCGTGCGACACGGCATGCAAATAATTCGAAACCAAAGAAAGTGATTTGCATGAAAAGAATGCGTTTGTGCACGTTTGCTCATTCGTAGCACAAATTGCGCGCTTTTGTCCCAATTTCTGCACGAATGACTTTTGACTTTACCTGGCACTGAGTTTCCACGTCAGCCACAAAATTTGACACCATTTCCTTGGAACATACAAATCGCGTTCTCGGGGCGTCTGCAAAAAGAGGATAGTCCCTGCCGGCCTCGCCCGGAATAAAGATGGAAACGTCGTC
This sequence comes from Strigamia transsilvanica, assembly GCA_034701245.1. Classification (NCBI taxonomy): domain Eukaryota; kingdom Metazoa; phylum Arthropoda; class Chilopoda; order Geophilomorpha; family Linotaeniidae; genus Strigamia; species Strigamia transsilvanica. The sequence goes on along the minus strand of JAQIXU010000078.1, from coordinate 27,857 downwards.
CCCGTGCAAAGAGTCCAGCACCGACGGCAGAATGTGCGTTTCCGCTTGCGGCGGTGCGCTGCTGGGAGTGCTGGGACTGGGACTGCTGGGCCTGGGCCGACTGGGCCGCCTCTGTGGCGACGAAGACGTCGGTCGAGGTCTCGGCTGGCGCGTCTCGGTTTGTTCCAACTGCCTCGGAGGTGAAGTGAGGGGCCTGTTCGTAGTGGGGCGCGTCGGCGAAGGTCTGAATTGCTGCGAATCGGTCTGTTCGAAGTGCCTCGGCGGCGGTGGCCGCTCGAAAGCTGGCGATGTGGGTCTGCTCGTGGTGGGACGCGTCTGCGAAGGTCTGAATTCCTGCGAGTCGGTGTGTTCGAAACGTCTCGGCGGTTCCTCGAACTCTCGACCGGGAGAAGTCGGTCTGGTCGTCGTAGGCCGCGTCTGCGTCAGAGGCGGGGACGGTCTGAATTGTTCAAAGTGTCTCGGCGGAACCTCGAACTCGGGTCTGGTCGTGGTGGGGCGCATCTGCGGAGACGGAGGCGGAGGCGGAGGCCTGAATTGGCGCAAATCGGGGTGTTCGAAATGCCTGGGCGGCACTTCGAACGCGGGCGAGCTGGGTCTGGCCGTGGAGGGGCGCGTCTGCAACAGCGTCTGCTGGGGCGAGGGCGGGGGTCGGAACTGTTCGAAGTGTCTGTGCGGCACGTCGAACATGGTCGGAGCGGGGGCGGGAGCGGTCGTGGTGGGGCGCATTCGTGGAGGCGATTGGCGCAAGTTGGTCTGTTGGAAATGTCTGGACGGCAACTCGAACATGGGCGGAAACGGCAGCCCGTCCTCGATGAAAAACGTGGGCGGATTGAAGGACGGTCGTTCGGGGGTCGCCGCCGCTGTGCGGATGTCGAAGGGTCGTTGTTGGCGGATCTGGTCGGGCCGATGGACGATTCGGCCCATTTGTTCCGACCGGGGCGGAGTCGTCACTCGGGTCAGACTCGACCTCATTTCCTGCTCGAAATGCGGCGGTCTGACCATTTGCCGGAACATCTGTCGCGGCGGCGGCGGCGGCGGCGGCGGCGCTTTTTCCTCACTGCTGCCCGTCGCTTCGGACGAGACGGGCCTGAAGTGCTGACGCGCTCTTTCGTTTCCGCCCACGAAAAACATGGTGGGCGAAGCCGCTTGCTGCACGAACGACGGCACCAGCATCATTTGTCGCCGCGAACCGTCCTCGCGAATTGGCCGAGGCGCCGGAAACAAATCCTTAATGACAAACATTCGCTTTTAATTGCGTCCTTTGCTTTTTATTTCCCTTTCATAATTTAATTTACCATTGTTCGCGTCATGTGACTTCCCATCAACGTCAACAACACCGAAAACACACCTGTTTTGAAATCAAAATAAAAAATATTCATGTCGCGGTTAAATCAACAGTTGATTGAACCCAAACTAGGTCTAGGTTAAATAAGTTACTTCGTAACCCAAATAGAAAGAAAGAAAGAAAAAAAGAAAAAATAAAAAGAAAAAAAAGAAAAACTAAAACCGTTAATGAAATTAGGAGAGAGGAGAGACAGGAGACAGAAGGAAACTTACCCCAAAGCTTCGTCGAAGCCATTTGCGGGTCTGTCGACTCTGAAATAGAAAAACAAAAACAAAAGAGAAAAGAGATGAGGTTGAGTGATAATCTCCTCGTTTGTTCGTTTTGAATTTAAGCAAATTCCAAAAACGAAGGAAGGTCAACAACATTGTGAACAATTATTATTATTATTCATGTTACACACATCAAATTGCCGTCAAATTACCGCAATTTCTACAATCAACTGACCAAGGTTTGTAGGTCATAACAGAAAATTCCTCAAACGACAAACTTAATGATATGCCTTACGGTACACGAAATTTCATCGTTATCTGTTCGGGCGGGGTACGAGGACGAGGACGAGGTCAAGTATTCGAGGCGGGCGATAATGAACTTGAATCGAAATGGGACACACCCTCTAGCTACCGTACGAAAATTGAGAATAAAAGCTTAAACAAACTGTTTTTCAAAAACGTAAACATTCACATTTTTGTTGAATAATTGCGCACAAAAGCCGAACTCACCGTCGCGATTGAATGTCGCGATTGAATGTCGCGATTGAATGTGGCGAATGACCGAGACGAGTGTTGCGGATGAGCCCAACTCGGGAGACGGACTGAAGATGACGAGTGAATGCCAATGTGTGCGAGATCGAGCTGGCTGCTGCTTCTGCTTCTGCTGCCCTACCTAGCTGGCTTAGTACTTAGAGTAAGCAAAGTAGGTTAGCGTTCTACTAAACCGGTCGGCAGAGTGCGTGCTCGAGCACAAGTGAAATTGGGGCCGGGTTCCTTCGGGCGACGGTGTCTGTTCAAGGACGTTGGTCCGAATTCAGTTCCGGGTACGATTCATCTTAACTCAAAAAATGCAATCGATTCATTTTCACCGAGAGAAAATGAAACAATTCACGAGAAAAACTCATCGGATTTTCAAAATCGCGTCGAACTCAAGGTTTTCAGTGCAAAAATCATTATAAATTCAAGAACTTTTAATTTTCTTACTGATTACAATTATTTATTGTATTGTTTCATTATCCGTAAGACCTAAATCGACCTCCAGGGAACGGTCTGGGAAACGGAGTCTGTCTGTTCGGTTGCTGGTAACCTCCCATTATCTTCAACAACAAAAGCAAAAACAAATTGAATTGTATAAGCAAAAAACACAATTATCATCGTTCTTCGAGCTTACGGGTGCAATTAAAAATCCTCCAAAATTTACATTCGTGCACGAACCTATTGTCTGCACAAATATAACAAAAAATTAAAAATTAAAAATTAAAAATTAAAACGAAATAAAGAAATAAAAAAACAACATTAAAAAAGAAATTGTTTTCGTACCGCCGGATAAACGGTCTGTCGTGCGGTTAATTGAACGACTCCAGATTGTGATCCCATTGAATTCAATTGAGCGACAAACGAGAAAACGACTTCGTTATCCTTCTGCAACGCCATCTGACAGGCCGAATTCGAAGCTGCTTGAGCGGACAAAGTAAAAAAGTAAATCCCGGGAACCGTGGTCGTGAAAAGACCCGTGCTCGGAGACACGTACGCGTTTGAATTTAGCGTCTAAAACGAGTAAATCACATCGGATCGGATCGGATCGGAGCGCATTAAAGAAAAGAAAATAAGTTACTCGCCTGCGACGTGAATGGCAATCCTCGACTCGCCTGCGTGCCGACCGTATTGGAATTACCATTCGTCAACATGAAAGCGATGGTGTTCGCATTCGCATTCGCATTCGCATTCACGTTCGGATTTTGAGGAAAATAATTTTGATTCGGGTTATACGGTTGTTGATTCGGATAATACGGTTGCTGATTTGGATAATACGGTTGCTGATTCGGATAACCGGGTTGCTGATTCGGATAACCGGGCTGCTGATTCGGATTGATTCCACTGGTTGGGTATTGTCCGGGGATCGATGGGAAACTCTGAAATTGCGACGAAGCAAAGCGAGGCAGCAGGCAAAATGCCGCCGCTTGCAGTAAGAAAAGTGACGTGAAAAACATTATGATTCCTATTTGAAAAAAAGAAGAAATTTCACACGAGTGAACGCGAAAGCGATAATGAACGTACTAGTACATACCGTACCGGTGATGTCTGCTTTTGTGCAAATGTGATGTACTTAAAGTATTGCGTTCGACTAAATCGTTTTTTTTTTATGGCAGGATGTCAAGGGCGTGAATTACACTCTGCAAGGTGAAATTTCCATCCTATTCAAACAGGCGTGGCATTATAATCATCATAAAGATTTTCTTCTGAAGGTTAAAATTAATGACGAGTAAATCACAACTCGGTTTCCTGAAGCTTTAACCCATTTCATTTCACGTCTCCTTCGCCGCATTTCAGTTTCCAGCAGTCGAAAGTCGATACAAAAAGTGTACAATAATTCCACTCAAGTGGCACTAATGATGGAACTCCCCCCGGGGGGGTGGGGGGGGGGAGAGGGGGGAAGGTCTCAACAAATATCTTGTTCGAATGATAATGATAATAAAGACATTATTGAAAACAAAATTCCTGCCTTTTTTAATTGATATTTTTAATTCAAAGTGAAACGGGGCAAAAGTTGACATTAGTGTTCTGTAGTGAAGTGCGTGATTTGTCCATTTAAACACGCTCTTTAAGTTTAAATGACCCACTACACTACCCTGGCCCGAAGGGCGGAGGGCGGAGGGCGGGGGGAGGGGCAAGTGAGCGTATCTTTTGTTAAACTCGTAAAGCGTTAATCACTTATTTAGAGTTGCCTGGCAGCACGGGGCTTATTTTGATTAGCAACAAACATTTGACGAACCTGTAATTATCCTTACAAACACTCTTCCTGTCCCCGTCTTATCGATCATTTTTAAATCCGAAAACAAAAACAGGATTTGCTGTGGACGAGACAGTGACGCGCAACTTTCTTTTTGTTCCATTTATTGCTGCACCCGACCCCGATCACGTCCCAAATGAGTTGCACCACTTCGAGCAACGACAATTCGCGCACGCCGAGCCGCAGAATTAATTAATTTGTAACCATCCATGTACTCCTCATTGAGTGTTAAATAAATAAATTAATCAATCAATCAATCAATTAATTAATGCAAGATGCATTATCCACTGTAAACACATGTCCAAACACATATACGTGCACAAACATTTTCTTACCATCCACTATACTCCTCTTTGAGTGCCTAAATTAATTAATTAATTAATTAATTAATTGCGGTAATGGTAAATTTACTCGAATCGATGTCTTTCTTGAATCCACTGTCGGGCGCAATCGCCGGATTGAACGTGAAACAGTTGCCGTTGTAAGGACTGTTGAATTAGTAAAATTGGTTTTTATCTCTAAAAAAGAAAGAAAGAAAGAAGAAAAAAAGTCGTCTTTGATAATCGAATGTCAAAGTCCTCTTACAAAATTCGTAAGTGAAGGTGCATCTTCTCTTCTAGCCAGCGACTCCTGTCAACAAATTGCCAAAACTCACCCAATGAGTCCAATCGCGATATGTGGTTGAATTACAAACACCAACACACATCGATACATTTCCATGGATGCACCTGTAATTTTCTTAATAATTGTCGGCTTCCTGTTTGCTTAATCGAACTGATTTGTGCAAGTAAAATCAATTTGTCACACTCTTTTATTTTTTCTACGAGCTACGACCAAACCAAAAACAGGAAACGAGTTTCGGTTGCACTTTTACAAAAAGACAATCGAACATGCGTATTCAATTAATTAATTGATTAAACGTGCATTTTACTAATAGAATTTATTTGTCGGCACTGCGCCAGTTTTCGTAATCGGTCTTAACGAGTACCCGTGGTAGGGGTACGAAACGGGGACGGAACGAACGCGCTTGTCGTAGTCGAGATGGGGACGCACCACCACCTTCTTTTTTGCGCGATTTTGCCACCCGACCACGATCATGTCCCACACGAGTTCCACCACTTCGAGCAACGACAGCACGCACAAGCCGAGCCACAGACTCACGTTGCCGCCCAAAAATCCCAAAAACTGCGTCAACTGAAACACCAATAATTTCAACATTTCAAACACGAATCAAATGCGATTCATTCGAGATAAAATCCAAAATTACATCGTAATCCAAAACTTCAACTTTGTAATCGTAAATGTTGCTCAGAAACTGAACGCCCACTTTCATCAAACTCCTGCGAACGACACAAAATTGACTTGTGAGTCCGATTCACCAACACAATTACACAACCACAATCTACTTACAAGCGTTTCGCGTCGTCAGTATTCTCCACCGCCTGGTCGCAGCGCGCCTGGAACGAACAAACATGTCACGAACAACCGTCCGAAAATAACAATAATAATAATAATAATATATAATATATAAAATCCGAATGCATTGCGGAAACAATTACTGAACAAAACTTGTTGGACCGATTCGGATTTTTGATATTTCTTATTTAAGCGTTTAATTTACATTTGGTTCTTTCGCATCAAGATTCGTCGTGTCCAGGGAGTAGACGTATTGATAATACCTGCAAATCGATTTGTTTCGTTACAATTTCTCAGCTGTTAAAGCTTGTTTCGTAAGTACTTGCATCCGAACGGACATTCACATTCCTTTGTGCCGATTTCCAAATCTTCCGTCGCCGGACAAGCAGCTGCGTTTAAAACAAAAACAAACACATTTGCATCTAACCATCGATTAGCTCGAGTTGTACAACTAACTCACTGATGGGAGGAAGCTGCAGATCAAACGTTTCTTCGTACGTCTTGTTTTGCACTTTGTTAAACGTCGCGTCCAAATAGTTGCACGGACTGAAAACTTTAGTTTGAAAACAAGCTTTCATGCAAGCCTGCACGATTCCATAGGTTAAATTCACATTCAGATCATTTATACGAGTTCACATTTACTTCGAGCGAATATCTGTACGGAGTGCTCTTGCTGTAGTAGAAACTTTTCGCGCGAAATTCGTGTCCCGATGCTCCGTCGACCACGCAAGTCGGAACCACCGTTCTCGCTTTCAACATGAAATCGTTCTGGATCTAAAACGACAAAAAGGTGGGCCATCAGCCAAATCAATTCAAGATCTAGGTACAATTACAAAACAGGCTTTGGCCTAGTCTGTATCGATTGAATTGCGGGAATAAAATGTTGATGCGTGCGGTGATCGGCATTTTTTAAATTAACTTCTTTTTATTTTTAATTATTTTATTTAATTTATTTAAGAGTCACAGTCTGTATCATGACGTATGCGCCCCATTCTCATTTGAATATTCCCTCCATTCCCTCCAATTTCCCCTGTAATTAGTAGATTTACGGTACCTAAGTTTTCTTAGCTTAGTAAATTCTTTAGTTTCAGATAGATGAAGTTAACCACCGTCTGGAATGCTGTTTGGTCGTAATTCAAACCAGAAACATTGAATAAGCTTTGCTGCCAGCCACTCTGAAGAGTTGCTCCGGACATTTTGGCATGGTTTGCATGTTGTGTACTACTTGTAATCAATACATCCTTGCTCTTTTACACAACCAACCCAAAGCTCCTCAGGAGCCCTCGATAATACGAGTAAACATTGTGGTACCGACTGTTCATCATCATTTTGTGTTAATGTCTTTGTTTCATCCAAGAGTCTTACAAAAATTACATTTTTACACCGACATGCCTTTGATATTTCTCTCCATTCTGGACCGTTCAAACCAATACATTCTTGAGTTTATTGCGTGACATTAGCCAGAAATCATTCATCGACGCCCTAGGTGCCAGTGCTATTCGATACCTAGATTTCGCTTAAGTACTGGATTACGCGAGTCTTATTTATTTATTTCGTGTGCATTTGCAATTGAACTTTTATGCAGCCGCGTAGTTGAACCCGACCCAACGCCAAGGCATCCACTTCTACAAAGCCATTTAATTACAACACCCAAAATATAAATTTAGTATTCACAATATGGTGCGGCCAGTATCCTGATTACCTACATTCGACGGATATCATTCGAGGAGGCGCCCACGAATTTCACATCTCTTGAAATAAGACCGAGAACAAGTAAAATTTCTCAACTGCTATAACGGTCTACTGACCGATGTGTTATGAAACTAAATTTATAAATATCGTACACAAACGCTACCGGTACCGTATTTACCATTCTCATGCCTACGTTAACATTTTGGCCATCGTAAATGTCGATCGCCTCGGGTAAATCCATCAACGGTGCCGTGCCAGGAGAATGGATGAGCATGCTGACAAAAGGCTTTCTCCCTGCCAGTTGATATCCGATTCCGAAACGACTGAACTTAAATATCAACTCTGAAAAAAGAAAAGCACAAATCCAGCGTAAAGCACAACGATTCGCAATAACTAACACTCACTCGAATCGATGTCGCTCGCCAGTCCGCTGCCGGCCGCTATCGCCGGATTGAACGTGAAGCAGTTGCCGTAGTACGGACTGTTGAATTCGTAAAACTGATTCGTATCGCTGTAAATACATCCGACATAAAGAAAAAAAATGGCAAAAACCACTGGTCGGAACCCTCACGTGAAGTTGCACGGATCGTAACTGAAAGTGCATCCGTCGAGCCAGTCGTCTCTACTCAACGATTGGTTCCGTCTTTCTTCCTCCGTCAAATTCCTGCGCACATATTCTGCCACTTTCTGCACGTTGCTTTCCCGCACCGAGTCCTGCAATTGATCGATCGATTACAAATAAACCAAAACGGTAAGGGAAGAGTAACACCCACCACATAAGTTTCGTTGTTAAGCAGATCGCAAGGGAGATTGGTAATGTTGACGTAGCCGGGCACGCTTCCGTCGTTAAGACGTGACACAAGCAGAACCACGTTGTTGCACACGGTGACGGAGGGCCAAGGCAACGCCTGAGTGCTCTGGACCGACACGCTCTGGTGACTCACTTGGCTGAAACGAAATTTTAAGAAATCTAATCAATAAGCGAAATAAATTCAACGAACAAATTACTCGATGTAAGTGATGGCGGACTGCAACGACTGATAGATGCTCAATGACATGCACGCAATGAACGCGAACAGCCACCAGATGCTCCTCTTCCGGATGATGTGCGGAATCCCGATCAGCGTCGTGTTGTCAACAAATTGTCTAAGCACTTTGGCTACCGTCGGTGGACGAGCTGGTTGCGTGCCGAACGGATTACAACAGTCGACTCCTAAAACGAAAAACCAATTCGCTTTCAGCGTCGAATCGAATCGAATCGAATCGAATGAAATGAAATCGAAATCGGCGCGCAGCTTTACCTTTTTCCATTTTCTCCTTGAGCGAGTTTTTCGCTTTCTTTCGCACCATCGTTTCGCTTCTTGTGTCCAATGACTCGACCGGCCAAGTGCAGTAAACATTATATGTAACCAATAAAAATCGACCGCCTGTTTACTGCATAAAGGCACTTCCGGTCGTGATACTTTTTATTATTGCATTAATTGATATTGATCGCACGTCGAGATTTGTTTAGCACGAGTGACACACATTCTCACTTAGAGCATTCGACAAACCGCAGTGGCATTGTAAACAGGACCGTTTACGATCGATCGATCGATCGATCGATGGACATTCCTAGAGAAAGGGGAGAAAAAAGGGAAAAAAAATAAAAAAAATCGAAATCTGTTGAACTACATCGATCGAATGAATTCTCGCATTTCCGTTGTGAATAAAGAAAAATGACAATAATATTTCCAACTTTTGTTTATTGTTAGTCAAATGCGAACGAAAAGAACAAATTAGTAGTTGTATGAGCTAAAGACGGTAAAAGTGACAGTCGGTGACAGTCAATGCTTTAAGTTAATATCGAATAAAACGAGGTAAAATTGCAGGAATCATGGAACGGGCTTGACGGCGCTCTTCCGAGCCAATACCGCCGACGTCGACATCGACGTCGAATATCCACCAAAAGCGTAAGTAATAGGAACGTGATGACCCAGCTCGTTGTATGCGGGATGCCGACGCGGAACTTTGTTCTTACTCGACACGTTTCTCCAAGTGATAGCGATCGAGTCGCACACGAGCTCCACCACTTCGAGCAGCGACAACACGCACAAGCCGAGCCACAGACTCACGTTGCCGCCCAGAAAGCCTAGAAACTGCGTCAACTGAAAGCACAAGCACACCCACACCCACACTGCGATTAGATCAAACCAAAGCAAACCAAAAGAAAAGTTACGTCGTAGTCCAACACTTCCTGGTTGTAATCGAAAATGTTGCTCAGAAACAAGATTTCCACTTTCATCAAGCTCCTGCAAGTGACCCAAGTGACCCGTGTCAACCGTGTCAACAAAACTTCAATTCATTAGATTCGTCCGATCTACTTACTGACGGAGTTCGTCGTCATCATCGTCGGATTTATTGCAGTGACTCTGAAATAAATTAAATGCAATTAAGCAGCGACTCCAGTCAAATTATTCCATTTGTGCTGTTAGTACGTATTGAGGCTGAACGTCGAGCGTCGTCGTGTCGATCGTGTACAAGTATTGATAATACCTGCAAAACCGATTCAATTTCATTCTTTCCGATGGCTAAAAAACCTAGAAAAACCTAGAAAAATTCACGCACTTGCAGGGAAACGGGCATTTGCATTCCTCCATGCCGACTTCCACTTTCTCCGTCAGTTTGCACGGGCCTGCATTTTAAACAGAAACGCATTTCTACCTAATCGTTAAAGAACATAAGTTCTAGAACCAACTTGCGGGAGGAATCTGCAGCTCGAACGTGTCTTCGTACGTTTGGTTTGCCACCGTGTTGAACGTGGCGTCCAAAATTTTGCACGGGGTGTAAACTTGCCTTTGAACGCAACTTTTCATGCAAGCCTGCGCAAATACATTCGTCAAGTTGACGTTTTTAATGATTTCTACGCGTTTACGCTGATGTTGATGTTGATATTTATATTTACTTCGAGCGAGTATCTGTAAGGAGTTTTTTTGCTGTAGTACAAGTTCTTCTCGCGAAATTCGTCACCCGCTGGGTCGTCAACCACGCAAGTGGGAACGAGTGTTCTCGCTTTCAGCATGAAATCTTTCTTAACCAATCTCAAGCCGAGATTGACGTATTGCTTGTCGAAAACGTCGATGGCTTCGGGTAAATCCATCAAGGGTGACGTGCCGGGCGAATGGATGAGAAGACTGACGTAGGACCGCTTCCCGGCCAGTTGATACCCGGTCCCGAAACGACTAAACTTAAGTATCAACTCTAAAAAACGACCAGAGTAAATACGATAAATACGGTAGAATCCACGATTCTACTCACTCGTGTCGAGATCTTTCTTGATTTCGGTGTCGGGCGCTATCGCTGGATTGAACGTGAAGCAGTTGCCGTCGTACGGACTGTTGAATTCGTAAAACTGACCCGTGTCACTGTAAATACATCAAAATGGCCAAAAAATAATTCCCCCAAAAATATCTTGGCATTCACCGAAACCCTCACGTGAAGTTGCACGATTCGTAACTGAAGGTGCATACTTTGAGCCAGGCGTCTCTGCTCAACGATTGGTTCCATCTTTCTTCCTCAGTCATATTCCTGCGCACGTACTCCGCTACTTTTTGTATGTTGATATCCCGCAATTCTTCCTGCAATACAAATAAACCAAATCAATAACAGAAACAATAACAGAAACAAAAACAAAAACAAAAACAAAAACAAAAACAAAAACAACACCCACCACATAGGTTTCGTTTTTCAGAAGATCGCAGCCCAGGGCGCTAATGTTCTTGTAACCGGGCACTATGCCGCGGCCTAGGTCTTTCTTGCGCATCACCACATTATTGCAGACAGTGACGGACGGCCACGGCATCACCTGCGTGCTCTTGACCGACACGCTCTGGTGGCTCACTTGCCTGAAACGAAACAAATTTGCTTTTTACGAATTTTTACGAATATTTACGAATTCAACTCGACGAACGAACGAACGAATTACTCGATGTATGTGTTGGCAGACTGCCACGACTGATAAATGCTCAAACTCATGCAAGCAATGTACGCGAACAACCAAGCGACGCTCTTCTTCCTGAGGATGTGCGGGATGCCGATCAACGTGGTCGTGTTGACGAACTCGTTGAACACTTGGCCCACGGTACGCGGGCGGTCCGGTTGCTTGTCGGACGCACGCGCGCCTGAAACAGAACCAATTCCAATCAAATCCAGCACCGTCTTCGAACGATGCACCACTTTTTACTTTTCCCCAATTTCTTTCTGACCGAGCTCATCACTTTCTTTCGCATCTTCGCCACGCTTCGTTTGCCCGTCAGATTCCGAATCATTTGCAGGTGCGTCGAATGTCAAGTCCAACGACGAACGGCCGTCCACTTACAAGTTAGTAGCGGACTAGCGAGCAAATATTGATCGATATCCTATGCATATGTTTGTTTGCTGCCGCCACTTCCTTTGCAATTTCCTCTAATTTTATGCAATAATTGACATCGATCGTTCCTGCAGATTTATTTACAACCCAAAGTGGCTATAAACACGTGTCAAATGTTTTATCCCACATAACCGGATCGTAAACTGGAGAGGAAACAAGACAGCGAGCAAAACTGAAAAACGAAATTAAACGCACACCTTTGTCATAGTCAATTCTCAATTCCTCTTCGATATCACCAAAACTAAATAAAAAATCAAAACGAACATTACGTAATTGCAAAACGTTTGAAAAAGAAAATTTACCTTTAAAGAAATGTTTTCACGTTCTGCAACTCCACATTCAAATATAAACGAACCTACTGACAATCATCTCTTTTGTTTGAGCATTTTTATTATTATTAATTATTTTTATTATTATTATTATTATTATTATTATTATTTTACACAAATCTAAAAAAATTAATCAAAAGTTTTTAAAAAAAAAGTAAAATTATTAAATAAACATCACCAGCAACAACAACAGCAACAGGATGTCGATGATTGATTGGCCATTCGTAGACGCTAAACGAAGCAAATCTTTTCATGTAGTAGAGCAATTAGGTGAGGGGAAGTGGTAAAATCGATTTCAATGTCAATGTCGACATCGACATCTTAGTTAAAAATAGTTTGGAAAGAAATTATAAGCGTTGAACGATCAGATGTCGACGGCTATCGTATTGATAGCTATTATTGATAAACAGATCACTTTCGAAGAACGGCTGCAGATTAGTTATATTAATTTCCCGCGCCTAAATTTAACAAAATCAAACAAAATTAAACAAAATTAGCATTTTCCCTTTCTCCTTCCGTCAAATCGCAAACTCACCGAATCTAATAAATCTTGCTCCGACACTTCCACCACCTCCTGCATCGATCCAAATCGAACCCGAATGTACGACATTTGGTCCTGCACGAGTTGCTTGAGTAGAAAATGTAAAAGTTCGTTGTTGTCCCGTTTGTACGTCAAATAACGCGAAAAATTCTTAAAAAAGTCAAATCAAATCAAATCAAACAAAATAAAATCGAATTAAATGACTGAATAATTACCCGTTTCATATTTTTTAAAACGCTGAACTTCTGCGTTTCTATAAAACTCTCCAACATGACTCGAATGGCCATGTTCACGTCGTCCTCGTTAACGTACTCGCGCAGATGCATTTTGGCGAACGCTTCCGACATGCGGATCATCGATTCGATGTGCCGAACAGTGATGGGTATGCTTCCGGTGACCGCGGACTCTCTCCGCAGATCAGCGTACATGGACGCGATTTTCTCCTGATCCATGTTCTGCAACTTGGGATGGACTTTCTCTCGCGCGTACATGATGTACTTCCTCATCAAATCCTGCGGAATTCTCTCCACTTCGTTCGGCCGAACGTTCTCCTAAGTTGCGCATAAATTAACTCGACAAACGTCGTTTAAGGATCTTCAATTACCTCCACTTCTTCCCCACCGGTCCACGTCGGATGATGCCGAACGTGACTGTTCACCACGAATTTCGCCAAACGTTCGTCCTCGATCGGATCCACGGTGTCCTTGACCACGCACAAAATGTCGAACCGAGAAAGAATCGGTTCCGACAAATCCACCTTAAAAACAAAACAACAGAAAAATTACATTAAATAAAAGCTACGTTTTCTTTCGTTTTCTTTCGTTTACATTCTCCGAAAAAGTGAGCGACGTGTCGTAACGTCCGCCGATCGGATTGGCGGCGGCGATGACCGAACACCTCGCTTGGAGCGACGTAATGATGCCGGCTTTCGAAATGGAAATGCTTTGTTGTTCCATCGCTTCGTGGATGCTCGTTCGGTCCTGCTCATTCATCTAAAATAACAAGTCATTTTCAAAACAAAAAACTAAAAGTCAAGAAAAGTCAAGTCCAATTAAAAACCTTGTCGAATTCGTCGATCAAACAGACGCCCTTGTCCGCCAATACCAACGCGCCAGCTTCCAACGTCCACTCGCGGCTCACGGGGTTGCGCTGCACGTAGGCGGTCAAACCGACCGCAGATGCGCCCTGTCCAGTGCTGAACACCGCACGCGGGGCTATTTTCTCCACGTATTTCAGCACTTGCGATTTCGCCGTGCCGGGATCGCCACAAAGCAGCACGTTGATGTCGCCGCGCACTTTGTGTTTCTGTCCTGAAATAAAGACATACAAATTCAAAAGCAAGAAAAATTAATTAATTAAAAATTCGACGAACCGGGGTTTTTCGATTCGCCGCCAAACAATGCCAGTGCCACGGCGCACTTGATGTCGTCATGGCCGTATATCGAAGGTGCGATCGTGGCAATTATCTGATTCAAAAATCAAAAATCAAAAATTAAAAACGCAAAACGATAGAAATGCAAATTTCATAATCGCACTCGCTCGGCAATGCGTTCGCTCTTGGCCAACGCTTGGATGTTTTGGATGTCTTCATCAGTCAGATTCTTTGCCGCCAATTTATCTTCCGATTTGCTGATGTGATTGGCCACGATCACAGTCGCAAACACGGGAAAACCTTGAGCGGTGTTCAAAGAACCGTCGTAATTGTTCGAATAAATTCCCGTCAATTCCTGCAAGCAACCCAAAAAAATAGATCAACTCGATTCGATTCGGAAACACAAAAACGATTCGGTTTTATAACTTACAATTTCGTCACCGGGTTTGCACGAATCGCACAAATCGGCCAATAGAATGGACTCTTTCGATCGCGGCAGACGCCCCGCGGCCACCTTGGACGGACTCTCTTGGATCGTTATCCTTTGATAATTTTGATAAACCGTCTTGACATTTACATTGAATGAATTCGATTAATAAAACAAAATGGATCTGTGATGGTAAACATGCAACCTCTTCCATGTTCAAATCGAACGGTCCCGTCGACTGACATTCGGGACACGATCCAGGTTTCACTTCGTGATTTTGAGACTGCACGAACGGTCCCAGCACGTAGTTACATTTATTGCAGTTGAATTTGATGATGGACAACTGAGGAAGAATCGGGGTGGTGCTCGTCACTACGCCGCACGTTCGTATCAGTTGATTCAAATGCAATTGTCTGAAAAAAATGAATAACACATTTACAAAGCGAATACATAAAAATACATGTAATTAAAAACGAATTTCACCGAAGCGATCGGATTTCTTCAAGCAAAGGCAAATCCGAAATGCAAACGTGAATTTCCTTCGTGATCCGTTCGTACTGCGGAAACATGCTCAGAACAACGTCTTTAGCAGCCTGGAAAATTAGAATTAAAAACGAGAAAATCACCAAAATTATTATTATTCATATTATTATTCATATTATTATTACTTCGTCGAATATTTTAAGCATTTCGGCAGGTGCTTCGGGTAAAAAGTAGGCCAAAACGTGTTGTTCCGACGCCAAATAATTGTAATTCACTTCAAAATTCTGTTTATTATCTAGAAATAGGAAAAATAAAAAATGAAATAAAAAGTCAAGAGTCAAGAGTCAACAGTCGTCGAATGAATTTCTCACCTTCGCACATCTGCCGGATTTTATCCCTGTACACATTACTGCCTGTCGCATCGACAAAACTTCGCAGAAAATTCTTAAATCGATTAAAGATTTCCGTCCGGGGTCCGACCAAACAAACCCATTCGCGAACCGTGTGTCCCTTCATGTCCTCTAAATTATCGACGCTTTCAATCATCTTTACAAAAACGTAACGAAAACCAAATCAAATCGAATCGAATCGAATCAAATCGAATCAAATGGAATTATTTTTACCTCTTCATCGGCAGCCGGCAAACCTTCGGCCGCCCTTTCGGCCAACCTGCGTTTCCGAGCTGGTCTTTCGTCGTCCGAATCATCTGAAACGAAACGATCGTGCAGTTCATTTACACTTTCTCTTCCATTTCAATCAAATAATTTACCGTATAAAAGTCCACGCCGCATACGACCGGTCGTAACTCCTTCGGCTCGGTCGCGAGTGCGCATTTCATCCTCGGCGGCCAAACGATCGTTTTCGGACATCAGGTCGTACTCGGAGTCGTCCAACACGTTCGGGTCGTAAACGTCCAGTGCCGGAATCGCTCGATAATCGCTGCGTAGCGTCAAATTACACTCTCAATTAAACCTTAACGCAATGCTGCGCCAATTAAGTTGTTTCAAATTACGCTTCCAAGTTGTCTCCGAACAGTTCCTCGCCATCTCCTTCGTCTTCCAACTGGCGCGCGTCGCCCAAGATTTCCGACTCGTCCTCGAACGGCGGCAAATTTCGCCCCGGACTCGACGTGATGGGCTCTGCATTTCTTCCCTCGTTTCGAGGCGACGACACCGCCTCCGAACTAAGTTCCTTTTAATAATCACGCTCTTAATTACGATAATTACGAAATAAATAGACTGAAAACTGAAATAAAAGCTACTTACGGACATTACGTACGCGCGTGCTGACGGTGGGAGACCGACAAATTGAGACGTGCACAAAGAATTTGGCGGGCTAAATAGATGACGTCAACAACTAGAACTAGCGACGTCTCCCGGTAGAGTTTTATTCGACATTACAAGTTTTCCCGCTACGTGTCGCGCAATTACCGGTACAAATAAATCGACACACGTACGTACACTTTTCGCGTATAAAACAACTACTTTTAATAACTTTTAACAATTAAAGTTACACCACGGGATAACTGGCTGCAGAAACAATGCCGCATTGATTGCCCTTATTCCTCGACATCAAAATATATCCCTGCATACCCCACGTTGCTCCCCAACTGAAGAAAATTAAAGCAAATTGAAAAAAATAAAAAAAATAAAAATAAATAAATAAATAAATAAATAAATGCATGAAAACCTGTTTTTGACTATCCAATAGTCTGTCCCACTTTGATCGCCATAACCAACCACAAGCACTCCATGGTCGAGCTGCACAGTGCTGCAGTGCGGGTCGTTGTAAACGCCGTTCCTATTTAAAATAATTTAAAATTATTTAATTAAATACAAGCGGTCGGAAATAAAAATTCTTACTTGTAAAACTGAAACTGGGAACTGCTCGCATCGATGGCGACGGACACCGGCCCAATTTGCGCACTCGCCTGTTGCAGAGCCCCTTCGTCTCCCTTTTTAATGTCCACGTAGCTGGAGATTGTGGCGCCCACCTTGCTTCTGTCGAACCTGCACTTACCATCCTAAATCAAAGAAATTTATTCATTTTTTCCAACGTTTCCATTTAGTGCTAGTACTGTCGAAACTCGTTATAACGAACCGCATTATAACGAATTTTTGTTATAACAAATTTTTGTAAATGACTTAGTTGGTTGGTCAGCCATAGGACACCATGTTAAAAAATGTCGATATAACGAACTCTTGTTATAACAAACCGATTTCTCGGGTCCCTTGCGATTCGTTATAACGAGTTTCGACTGTATTCGTATTTACTCTGCCCTCGTACGGGTACCCTTCTTCGGTATCGATTCCGTGGTTGGCAATTATGTATTCGAACGCCTGGTCCATCCAACCGCCATTGCAACCTTGATTTCCTGAAATTAAACACAAAATGTTGAACTTGGAATTCAAACTGCCGTAATGATCATTTACACATTCACCTTGTTTTTGACTGCAATCGACCAGATTTTGCTCGCTCAGCGACACCAAATTTCCGGTGCTCAACGCGTGAGCGCCTTCCACCGACCCGGTCGCCGAAAATGCCCAACACGACCCGCACGCCTCCTTCGTTAAACACGCGTGTTTAGACTCTTTATCTTCGTCTTACGGTAGCAATTCTTACTTGGTTTTTAACCGGAGTGACCACTCCCTTGGTGCGCCAATCGACACTTCGCGGCAAACTCGAAATGTCATTAACGGTCATCAAATAAACGCGTCCGGCTGCGGACGATCGATTAGCTGAGCCAAACCCGTTCATTATTGATCGAAATTCGTAATTGCTCTAATTAATAAATAAATAAAATTAAAAAAAAAATCATTTAAAAAAAAAAACCAAATGGAAATCTAACCATGTCGGCGAAGGAGTTTAAACCCAAAGTGAAAGTGGTCAAGCCCAAATCGAAATCGCGATTGTGGCTCGCGATTAATTTCACGTTCGCTTCAAAGTACGTCTTACGAACATTCTCCTCCAAATCGCTCGGGTATTGTTTGTTAAACGCCACCTGCAAATCAAAAATTCAAAAACACCGACTCGTTCGTCCATTTCGTCTCTTTCGTCTCTTTTGGATTTGGACGAAATACCTTAAACTTTTGCCAATCGTATTCCAAATCCGCGTCGAAACTCGAAATCGGACTCGCGATCGCGAGAAACACGGCGAAACAAGTTAGAAAGAACAATGCCATCGTTAAGAGAGAAACGAAATCACCGGTTTCAATATTGGAACTGAAGTTTTATACTGAGCGCTTATCTGCTTACGTAAGCGAGAAACGGGAATTTCCCGCCCATTAAAGCAGGAAAAAAACGAACTGTGCAAACTCCACTACCGTGCGACCTTTGAAATTAAAATAATCAACGAGTAAACTTTTCTTAAACAAAAAGTTAGGGAAAACAAACAAACAAACACGACACATCGTTATCAAATTAGTTTTTGTAAATTGAAACCCGAGACCGAGACGAGAAAAAAGTGATATTTATTTCAAGGATTTGTTGGAAATGAAATCATGCAAAGGATGTTTACGCCGGCGCTTCCCCGCACAGCATTGTCGTACAAACAAGCCGTCACGCGGGCGGAACATTGTTCGTTATCACGAGCCTCGCCGCACAAAGGGGAAATGGATTGCGATGGAATTCGAGTTCCGTGATTAGTGTACGAATTCGTCTAAATAGAAGGGGATTTTGATTTACAATTCAAAAAATTTCCACTACATCAGATCGAAAATGAAAAAAAAGTCGATTTTAACCTGTTGGGCTTGGAGTTTCGTCACGTTAGGAGTTCTTGTCTTGCTAGCATTATTCATTATCGGTAACTTTGCATCACAAATCTAAAATTCAAAATGACACTTTTTTTTTTTTTTTAAAGTGGGTATTCAAATTTCGCAAAACCGCAATCCCATGGACGCGTGCGAAAATTTCTACGTGCACGCGTGTTCCAAACCGTTCATCGCCCACACTTTGAACGAAACGAACGCGGAAAGCGAGTACCGTAAGAAACCAACAAAATTCAGGCACCGCCTAAAATCAAATGTAAATCGATTTGGATTTTCAGTTAATGAGCTCATCAAGCTTAGCTTGCACAAGTTGCAGTCGAGCACGAGTGAATTTGCCCGAATGATAGACGTGTGCATCAATACGTGTAAACATAATATTCAAATGTGCTATTCAAATATTCAATCACGCATTGCACTTAGACGATGACAATGACAATTCGGCTTGGTCAGAACCACTGCAGGACCTGCTCGAGCGCTTGGGCGCGTTTTCGGCGGCGACGAAAACGATGAGACTGCTGGGACTCGTGACGCGGGAACTTTTGAGCAACGGCCTTTTCAACGTCTTGGTCGTTCCTAATTTTTTCGAGTCGAAGCAAAACGTCATACTCGTAAGTGGTTACTCGACTTAGAAATTATGAATTGTAAAATGATGCACATTCTTGCAAATTCTTGCAAATTGTTGCAAATTCTTGCAGTTGAGTACGGTGATGGAGTTCGTGGCCAGTCCCATCCCGCACCCGTTTGTCCGAATCCCCAAATTACGCGCCGCTCAACTGGACGAGATAAAGCGACTCGTTTACGAAATAGTCAAAAAATTGGATTTGGATAGAGATGTCGGCAAGAAAGATGTCGCGGACATGGTGCAATTTTGGTTTCAAGTAAATCGAATCAAGGTCGAACCAATTCGTAACGACCTGCAATTGATGGACATCCAAACACTAAGCGAAATAACTCACGTAATAAACCAACCCATCACTCTCCGAAAATCGAAAAATATACAAAAAAAATAACAAAAACAGTTAGATTGGCTGGAATTTTTCCAAACGTCGTTCGGCGTCGATGCAAACGTGACATCGAACAACCCGGTGATCGTGCACGAAAAAGAGAAAATTCTGGAGACTGCGCGGCTCATGCTGGACGCGTGCGGCGCTCCTAGGTTCGTCGACATCGACCCAATTCAAACATTTCCATCTAACCTAAGCCTAACTCAACGTCCCAAACTTGCAGATCGGTCAGCAACTACGCCATCTTCTCGGGAATACGACCCCTATTGTTGCACACCGACTCGCAACTGAGAAACCTTACGATGGACTTGGAAAAAATCACCACTTTTCGCTCGACATTGTCCACGTGGTATCTACAAATGCGGTAGTTTACGGAAAAATAAAAACATTACTAAAACCTCTTCCACCCTAGGTTGCTGACGAGGGAACAGATGTGTTTTCAATGTGCGTCGGAGCAGTTGCCCTACCAAGCGTCGGTGGAACTGTACGAGGACGTGTACACCGCCAAAGACACCCAAGCCGTAACGACGTTTGTGTCGCTCCCGTAATAACACCATTCACTTTTCGTTCGCAATTCTAGCTGCGTTTGATGTTCAACACGATCCAGGGAGCGTTTTACGAAGAAATGTCGAGAAACGAGTGGTTGAGCGCTACGAGCAAGAAGAAAATGTTGAACAAATTGGAGAAAATGGGACTGGACTTGTACTACCCTGAAATGGTGAAAAATTCAAGCTTGCTGAAACAAGTTTTCCCGGTGTTGCTCATAAAGGACAACCATTTCCAAAACGTGCTCACCACCACCAATCTAAACAAACATCTGCTCTTCAGCAAACTCTACGTCCCGGCGAACGACGAGCAAATGTAAGCGTTGTCATTTTAGACATTTCACACATTTCGATTCAGTAACCGGTAACAATCACGCGTTATTTAGATGGACCGCGTCACCCCTGACTATATCGGCGTGGAACGTGCAATATGCAAACAAAATCCGTATAATTTAAAGCGAATAACATTCGACCGACAATTTATTTGTTAATTTGTAGAATTACCTATCGGACTGCTGCTGTACAAGAAGTTCAGCTCCCGACTGAGTCTGGTCGAACAGTACTCGGATATCGGATTCATATTGGCGCACGAAATCGCTCATGGTTTTGATTCGACCGGCATCCACTTCAACGAGAACGGCCTAGCGGACGATTCTCTACTGGACAAGCCGAGTCAAAGAGTGTTTCGCAACAAAATGGATTTCCTGATGCGCCAATACAACAGTTTTTGTCCTCGACCTGATTTATGCGTACGGGAATTACAATAAATCGATCAGTTACAATTCATCAATCAAGCATTTAATTGACAGGTCAATGGCGCTAAAACTCTGGACGAAAACATTGCGGACGTGGTCGGTGTCAAAATGAGTTTTCTGGTAAGCAATGTGAGAACGGTTTCGTAGAAATGTTTGACGTTGCGTTCTCGACGTGTCGTAGGGTTTTCTAAAAGCGCTTCAAACTCAGGGACAACGAAACGAACAATTTCCCAACTTCATTCCTTACACCTCCCCGGAAATGCAGTTTTTCTACTCCTACGCTGCAGTACGAGATGAAATTTTCTTTACAAAACAAATAAGCAATAATCGACTTACTAAACGAATTCAAATTGTTTTCAGAAAAACTGTATTCACGCCGATTTGGAGCTTGTTGAATGGATGATTAAATACACTCAACACAGCCCCAACCAGCAAAGGTAAGTTTAAAAACAAACAAAACAAAACAAAACAAAAAGAAAAAAACAAGTCGAATTTTGTTTCAGAGTTAACGGACCGTTGAGTAATCTGGAAGAATTCGCTCAAGTTTTTCAATGTCAGTGGGTCGACTCGATGCACCCAGTGACGAAATTCAGGCTGTGGTAAGACCAAACGCACTCAACTCTCGCTCAAGCTCCGCCTCTGCTCCAAACGAATACGGAAGTGGCGCGGCGACAACACCAGTCCGATGTGGGGGTCCGTGTCGAGCTCCGCGCCCTCCTCCGACTTGACGACGAATTTCTGCATCAAACTCGTGAGCACGAGGAATATCCACAATCATCTCCGAGATTTCATCCGAAATGTGCGTTTCAATGGCTATTTTGCCAAATCCTAAGTCCTTCAAACACTGCATTGTGAATTGTCCATAGATGGCCCAAGAATCGCCCTCGTTGTTCAACAACCCTGACGAGAAAGAGAAACGAAGCAACCACTAAACATTTTGCAATTTAAAAATAAAAAATATTCTAGTCTACCTATAGTCCTTTCATTTCTAGCCACAATAAAGACACCGGAGTTCTGTGATTAAATGCTTTCCCTTTTTTCCTTCCTTGTCCTATGAATAAATCAGATTTGCATAAGTTACCATCGTGTCAACTGTCAAGACATGCTTTCTCACCCCGCAACTCTAGGTTGCATTTTGTATAACCAAACATACTAAATCCACTTCATCATTTTGTACAGGTGCCGTAATTGTTTGGATATTTTATTTTATTTAACAAAAACCAACAAATGATAAATTAGCTGAAAAACCATTTTATGTTTTTATTCTAAACTTTTAATTACAAAAACTGTTCAAATTATGTACAACTATTGAAACACTGCACAAATGTACAAATTTAAATGGTGAGTGTCCTGTGCATCTTTGGTCACTGCTGTGCTCCTGCTATTGTCCTCTAGGTTCTCGCTTTGGCTAAGGTGGGGATGACTGCCGGAAAATCTGAAAAAAAATATTAATGATAATGATAATTTTGTTTGTTGTTGTTATACAGTACCTGAAAACCTCACTTACCTCTAATGCGGTTTTTATTTCCCGAATCTGGACCTCTCGCAAGGCGGAACCGGAAGTGGGGGCCCGTGCGCTGACTGGTGAGCCCCGCACTTCCGACAAGACAGGCAACAAGTGTGGTTGCAAGACCGTACGTGTCCGACACGTCCGAAACGACCTGAGATAGAAAAGGAAACGATGGGCAATCCAGTTAGCACTTAATTGCCATCAAGCGCCGTGCGCTGCATGGCATTGGAATGAAGCAATGGTCCTCGCCGCCTTCGTGGTCCCTTGACCACGTGGTCGGCGATCGATCGTGGAATGGGTCGCTGACCAGTGACCCACGCATGGGAAAACACATCTGGGACACTCCCCTAGACAAACTAAGTAATAAAGGCCTAAAACCAATATGAAATGTGTCTTAGTGTGTTTTCTTCCATTAGTGAGTGTGTTTGACACTGTCTGGCATCCCTGCGCTGGACAGTGTCCGAATCCCACTCACAGTAGTATTAATTCTAAAAAATTGTTTTAATTGACATACCTTTGTTAATTTTAGGAACATTGTATTATTTTGAAGTTTTGTTTTAATTTTCCAAATTAATTTGAATAAATTGTTATTTCATTTCGATCAAAAACCTTGTTAGTCTGTAAATATAGTTGACTTCCGGAATGTGTGGCATATGTTAATTTGGCGTAACGTACGTCACAGATTTCCGGTTTTTGCCCCCTGGTGTCCAAACTGGTATTGATCTTTGGCTGCTTCCGGTTTGGTTCCAAAATAGCTGCCTGAAAGTGCGTATTGAGAATTGAGATAGATGTTTTTAGGAACGAGCCTGGTTGCAAGTAATATACAGTATCCTCTTCCTCACTCCCAAACAACTATGATGAATTATTAAAGCTTTAAAGCTTTCTAGCGAGTGATGGGCAAGTTAGTGAATGTTTTAGCTACCATTTTGGCAGAATCGAGTTAGTAGCTGCTAATTCACGTTAACTTTACTTCTACAGTATATTACATGAATATACACCTATTCCTCGATTTACACTGAAGATAGGTTCCGCACAAAACCGTGTATATCGAAATCTTGGATTTTGCTATGTAAAACCGTGTAAAACGAAAAAAGCACTAAAATGTGCATAATTCAGTCATTTATTTACGTAAAACAAAAGTAAGACATCTTGAAAAACATAAAATTATACTTGATTCATAAAATAACAAATATATGTAGATAATATAAGTAGATATTTAAGTCATTTTACATTAGGAACAACATGGGAAATCCCCGTCCCTGTTATTGCCACCAGCGTTATCAAAGGAATGAGATTCAAAAATGACTTCAAATATATTTATGTACTGTTTTACGTATATGCAGCCGCATATACATTTTTACCAGTTTTTTAAAATGTGTTAATTTATCAACCGTGTAAAAGCGAAATCGTGTAAAACAAGTACCGTGTAAATCGAGGGATATAGGTGTATTATATATAACTTATTTTCTCTTCAGGTATGCTGTCATTCTGGCTTTTGATGTGAAGATTGAGCGAGATGCGCAGGAGTTGGCAGACAGTTTAGGAGTGAAAATTTTTGCAGCTGACATCATTTACCATTTGTTTGATAAGTTCATGGATTACCGCGATGAACTAAAACGAAAGAAGAGGGATCAGTTCAAACACATTGCAGTCTTTCCTTGCAAGTTACGCATTTTGCCACAATTTATCTTCAATTCCAGCGACCCAATAGTTGTTGGAGTGAGTGTTGAAGCAGGTGTGGTCAAAGAGGGGACGCCATTGTGTGTGCCTAGCAAAGATGTAAGTATTTGGAATCGATTATTGGATTGGAGCACTGAAAGTGAATTTCTCACTTTGTGAGAATGTTTTAAATTTTTAAATCGAAGCATGCAACTAAAATTGGAAACTTTTTTAAAGACTGTAATTTAAAAATCATATTTGATAGAATGTCTATAGGTGCGTTCAAATTTTCCGCTTTTACCCAACAAGTTGATTAATCTGACAATGACAACTAAATGCACATGGCAGATTTTAACAATGGCCAATTCCTATTGTGCGCATGGACATTACTCTGAGATTGGGATTGGGATTGGGATTGGGATACATGCTTGGATATTCGTTAAATCGCTACATTCAATTGTGATTGCTATTAATTTTGAATTGCCTATTTTAGTTTCTGGACATCGGTATTGTAACGACAATCGAGCTTAATCACAAGTCAATGGACAGCGCCAGAAAAGGACAAGAAGTTTGCATTAAAATTGAACCCAACTCCGGTGAAGCGCCGAAACTTTACGGTCGCCATTTCGAACACACCGACCCATTAGTCAGCAAAGTAAAGATATTTAAATGAAATGAACAAAAGAAAAAAAGTTGAAAGTTGATATTACTATCATTTCAGATAACTCGACAATCGATTGATGTGTGTAAAGAATATTTTCGTGGCGATCTGCAGAAAACCGATTGAATTTAAGAAAATGTTTCAAATTGTATAACGAAATGTACAATTTTCTTCTACTGTCATGTGAAATGATCGAAATGATTGAAATGATTGAAATCACGATAATACCGCTGTACTTATGTAGGAACGAATAAAACAAATTGTTGCACATTTCTGCTTTTTAATTTTTTAAATTAGAATTTGAATTTGATACTGTACAAGTATTTCTTACTCTCCCCCTCCGCTAAACTCCCATTTGGGTCGAAATAAACGAAACATAAGCTTATACAGTATTCTCAAGATAAATATGCCTATAAATTTCTGGTGCGATTTTGAACATGAAAATTCATTTTTTATTCAAAACTTCAATAAGCAATTAATCAAAACTTGATCGCTTTCAAATTTTAATTCATCATTCATCAATAACAAAATTCAAAATTTCCCGACAATGAGTGCAGCGCTGCTCTGGTGGGAACAACTGTTATTAAACATCAGCTTCAATTCCAACCAATGCTGATGCTTGTTCGTCGGCTTAGCAACAGTCACGTGTTGTTCGTCCCATTTCGCGCGTCGTTTTCGTCCGTTGTTTTCTCTCATATCCGTGTATGTTTGGTTCGATATTTTTAAGATTTTCATCCTCTCTTCGATCGTATTTATGCAGAATTTCACCGATGAACAACCAAGGAACTGGATTAAGATCGGATTGTGAATCGATGGTTTGTTTTTGTTCATATTTCTTGTCTCGAAAATGTTGAGGAATTGCATTGGCTGTAATGGCGGTCGATTGCTCGCTTTTCGTCTTCAATTTTGTTCGCATTCAACTGAAAATTCTTGAAGCAACCGATGTTTTAGTTAAGCAATCCAGCATTCAGGCGTTTTCGAGAGTCCCTTGATATATTTTTCATTCACTCGTGTTCGAATTTAATGGTTTTTCTCCTTTACGTCGCTAATTGTGTATTTTATTATTTTATTCTATTTTTGAGTGAAACGCATTTTCCATTTCTGTGGGAGCTACAAATCCAACTCTCTACCTCCTCGTGGTAGCTCCTGGACCTAGACTAAACGAGAGCTCTGGTCATCCACCCAAAATGGATGAATTGTTTCTTTTAATTTACTTAGTCCATGTTTGTCAAGTTAACATGACAAATACTTAGGTACTGTAAGACTGCATTCGAATGTATGTGTGCAGCATTTGCCTAATTTACCAGTCCTCCCATTTCGTGTCAAATATTTGTATTGTAAGACTGCATTCCAATGTATGAGTGCAGCATATACTAAGTTCTGGCATAACTTTATGCAACTGGTGAACCCCGTTTCCGGGGCCGGGTTTACGTGTAAGCAGACTAGGCAGTTGCTTAGGGGCCCCCACCCATATTTTAACAATTTCTGTTCCCCTTTTCGTGTTTAGTGTGTGCTTAATACTTTGTGCAAACTGGAATTTTTAACAAGTGTTTATCTGCTGGTTTTGTTTTTATCTGAATGTGTGGGTGTAAAATCCAACTCTACCTTTTCGTGGTCGCACATTCCATATAATAATGTGGCATTTACCAATGGTTATCAAGAATATTATAGATGAATAACCTAGGCACTGGATTCAGATTGGATTGCGAATGCGAGTTGATGGTTTGATTTTAGTTACAATTTCGTGAAAATGTTGAGGAATTGCATTGGCTCTAAGTGTTCCATTCTATATGGGAGGGTAAAATCCAACTGCTGACCAACTCTTGACCTCCTCGTAGTGGATGATTTCTTATTTTTAATTTTTTCAAATTTATTTCCTAACAACATCCCATTTGTTTTAAACTTAATGTGTCTGTGCGACGTTTGTGTGTTATTTTTTCCTCGCTTCATTTCTGTTTTATTCTGAAAAATTTCCCGTGCATTCGAATGTATGTGTGCAGCATTTGCCTAATTTACCAGTCCTCCCATTTCGTGTCAAATATTGGTATTGTAAGACTGTATTCCAAAGTATGAATGCAGCGTTTACTAAGTTCTGGCATAACCTTATGCATCTGCATATCCATGGCCATCCTAATACGTTCAAGCGCCCAGGGGCTGCAGCCCTTTTTATTTTTCATTAGTTTGTGATAGAATTTCATTGCTGATGTGGTGTCTTGAGTTTCCACATTTATGTAGGAGAGCTCTGGTCATCATAATGTTGGTATTGTAGGACTGTATTCCATATACAACTCAAACTCATAAATATAGAAACTTAGCATTTTTTTTAGCAGTTCTGATTTCTTTTTCAAATAACTACTTTAATTTAGCACTAAATTTAAAAAAAAACTAAGGCATTTAATACTTTGATTATTACTCTTTTATTTCATGTTGTTTTGCATACTTTAGCATACATTGTTAAAGAATAACTGACTTACAAAAAAAATCGATCGTATCATAAATATAGAAACCACTTCATCTGAGGTCATATACTGTATATAGAGAAACTAATTTTTAATTTCCATTTTTATATAAAATAATACAAAGTAACATGCTGCTAATATTTAGTAGCATCATCCTTAGCTGCTAAAACACATAATTTGCCTCGGCATTTGTTCGGCTCCGAACAAAAAGCAGGGTGGGGGGTACCCAGCTGGAAGTATGAATCAATAAGCAAAATTTTTTTTTTATTTAACTTAATATTATAAAATTATTACAAATTAAATATTATAAAATTATCACAGTTTAAATATTATAAAATTATCAGTTTAAATATTATAAAATTATCACAAATTAAATATTATAAAATTATCACAAATTAAATATTATAAAATTATCACAGATTAAATATTATTAAATTATCACAAATTAAATATTATAAAATTATCACAAATAGAAAATTAAAAT
>JAQIXU010000077.1:0-74202 GCA_034701245.1 Strigamia transsilvanica | reverse complement strand
AGATATTTATTGTGTTTTATTCTATTTTTGGGAAAACATTCCCTCAAGTCACAGTGGAGACTTCCGAATCTCCACACTATCTACTGCAATTTCGAGTTATTCGTACAGAATTTCAGCCCAACTCAATTCGACTGTACAAAATTGTACTTAGTACAAAATTATTTGCTTTTAATTTTTCCATCTATTTACAAATCGTATAAATTACCACTTTTGATTGTATTATATACAAACCAACATTCCTATATCACATTTTTCAAAATAAAGAAAAAATAATGAAAAACAATAAACAGTTTAACTTGACTTTGGTAGTAGTAATTAAAGAAATCCCGATTTATTAAAAGAAATGTATCAAAGTTAAATTTTTACGTTGAAGTTTTCGTTAAATATGTTAAAAATAAATTTCAAAAGGAAAGATTTCTTTAAATAAAAATATTTAAAACCAAAATAAAATAATTAAAATAAAACACCTGAGATTCTTCCAAATGTTGTTAAAGTTGTAGATCCAAGCAAAATGTCCCAATTATCCATCAAATGTTACAATATTGCTCTATTCTTTTCGTTTGGCTAAAAGTTTGGCTTTCTAAACCGAGGGAAATAAAATCCAATCAAATAATCACTTCTCCTGAAGATTAAACTCAACTCACCAATCCAGACTTCTTTGCCTTGACAGGTGTGACATTAGCCATCTTTTCTTCTTTAATTTTCTTTACTTTCTTTTGCGCTTCTTCCAATCTAATTATTACAATTTTTAGACTCTAGAAGTTTACACTGCATAAATTGTAATTTTTTTTTTTACTGTTTCTTGAGTATCCGTTGTTGTTCTTTTTTCCAAATCTCTTTAAAATCGTTGCAAAATGAAATCCAAACGGAAAAGAAATCGTTGGGTTGAGTTTCATTTATGTTGCCTTTCCATTGGAAATAATACAAAACTTCAATAAAACTGTATCAAACAAATTAAATTAATAAACATTATTCATTTCTACTAATTAAATAATCATACACAAATTTAGTTACTTTTGTTTACATTCTTCTAAATTCTCTTGTTGCTCCGAGTGCTCTTCTTTCGCTGCAAAAATAACTCAAAAATTCATCGGTGTTTACAAATTATAACGCTTTATTTACCTTTGCTCAAAAATAACGTCATGTTGTCTTTGAACGGTTGTAAGTGATCTTCATCAGTCTCTGCCATAATTTTTTCAGTCCGCATTTCACATTCTTAAAAATACAGAAAAAGTTGACATCTTAACTTGAACAGCATCGAGATGAGTAAATATACCGAGCAGTTCTTTGCTTAATTTTGTTAAATCTTGTTCGATTTCTTCAAATCGGACAAGTGCTGCTTTTTCGACGTCTGATGGTTCTGGTAAGGGCAATTGTGCTTTATCAGATCCGGCATTTTCCGAGTCAAATTCTTCGATATACTTCTTTACTATATAATGAAGTAGAGTAATTGAATTTTCCTAAAGCAAAAACAATAGAATTAGAAAAATTTCCAAAGTAAAACGATTAAATAAAACACCATACCTTGCTTTTCACATCTTTTAACTTTGGTAAAATCTCCAATCCAAAACCATCAGCTTGACCCCTAGATCTATTTCCTCCATTCATATAATTTCCTAATGCTAAAATTATTCCAAATGCTTTCTGTACACTTTCACCAGTCATTAACCTCTGTTTAAAAAACAAAAGCAAAAAAATATTTTAACATAACCGGTTTTTTTGCAAACTTTTACTTATTTTACTCACATGGCAAAGAAATTTCAAATTATTTAGTCTACTTTCAATCGAACCCATCCCTTCAGAAAATGAAGATTGAAACATGAAGCAAGAAATACGATCGGCAAAATGAGGAATATTCGATAAATCATGTACAAATCTGACATTTAAAAACAAAAAAAATGTATTAAATAACTATTATTTTCCATTAAACCCTGTAAAACGAACTGGTCAGGCTTGTCCAAAGGATCTTCTGGATTTTTTTCAACATGATCCTTGATCAAAGCTATTTCGTCCGCATTACCTCGCTATAAACATGAAAGAAATCAAGTGTGAGCCTTTATCCAACGCAGAGGCGTAACTTCAAATTTAGGGCCCCCCTGCAAAAATATTATTGGACCCCCTCCCACCTCTGATTTTTAGGGGCCCAAAAATTCCACAAAAAGTTTTTTAAAATTGTTTTTCAAAATTTTAAAGATGTGGGCCCCAAAAATGACTGCGAGAAGGGCCCCCAGATCGTAAATATACCCAAAAAAAATTCCAAAAAATAATTTAAAATAAATTTTTTTTGGACATTTTTAAAAAAAAATTGTTTTAGGGCCCTTTTATGTGGGGCTCCCCCAGCAACGTGGGGTTCTGCGTTCGGTAGTTACGCCACTGATCCAACGAATCTTGTCTTACCGCTTCGTATATTTTTTGTAGTGCCTCCAAATCCAGCACAGACGTATCAAAATTGTAAACAGCTTTTATTAAATATAAATTAAACATTAGTATTCTATAACATCAACAGCTAAAGTTATATTTCACCATTTTCCACTTCGGAAATCTCCAAATGTAAACTCGAAACCAAAATTCCAACCATTTGAGACCGTTTACTGTCAAGAATTTTAGCCGCCTTAAATTAAAATTTATAATTAAAAAAATACACTTACACCTGCAAATTAATTATCCTGCAGTAAATACCTTTTTCTTCGTAGCTTTGGTCACTTTTTTAGCCATAGGTTTTTTCTCACTCACTTGTCTAGAAAACAAATCTACAAAATCATCCCAACTGGCTAACGAAGCTTCTTCTAATTTTTTCCAAAACGATTCTTCACTCGATTCCGGTTTACTACAAACAAACAAACAAACAAATTACACAAAAAATAAAATTAAATAAAAGTAATTTCACCAGATATATACAAACTCACACTGCATCCTCAATTATTTGTATTCTACTCCAAAATAATGGTTTCATAGCTGTTTTTGGAGTAATTGGCTGTTTCCGAAGCGCTATTTAAGACAAAAATAAACATAAGTAATCAATTATCCACATTTTAACATGACTTACGAACTACTGGCGGTGTAAACCATCCCCCAATAGGTGGAGGTGGCAATGGCGCTGGTCCATTAGCGTGAATTGACTTTGGTGAAGATGGAAAATTACCTGATGGGGGAGGAGGAATTCCAGAACCTGGTGGCAGAAGAGGAGGCATTGGTACACCGGGCATAGGAGGTGGTGGTGGCCCACCTCCGGCATAAGATGGTGGCGGTGGAGGCGGTGGCGGTGGCCCCCCTCCGGCAAAAGGTGGTGGTGGTGGAGGTGGCGGTGGTGGAGGTCCAAACAAAGGTACGAGAGGTGGAGGTGGTGGTGGAGCAAAAGCATCGGATGAAAAGGTCGGAAACGGAGGTGGTGGTGGTGGTGGTGGTGGTGGTGGTGGTGGTCCTGGAGTTCCGTCTTCGGACGGTAAAGGTGGTGGTGGTGGTGGTGGACGGTCGTGTGACGAATTTGTATTCAATGACTCATCAATGGCAAAGTCGGCTTGAACTCGTTCAGTAAGCGCTTGGATGTCGGACAAAGTTTGATATTTTTCAACTTCCCGCTCCAGTTTTCTTATCTTGTCTTCACAGTCGCCGAGCATCTTGCTGTAATCGGTTCGAATGTTATCAATAGCAGCTTCATGTCGTTTCTGAACAAATACAACACAATGACCCAATTATTACGACTTAAATAGTGTGCGCAAATTGTAATTACACGCATCGATGAACTCTGACTCAATTCGCTAATTCATTCCCACAACAACTGTGTATGTTTTTCAAAATTATTAAAAATTACCTCGTAGTCATCAACAGTTTCTGTTCTCTCCTTTTGAAGTCCTAGCATCACAGCTTGTAAATCTAAAATAAAAAATTATTTTAAATAAATAGAAGAAGAACAAAAAACAAATTAAAATTAAAATTCCAACAACTAAACAACATTTCAAGCAGTACCTCCGGATAAATCATCAGTAGATGCTTTCAAAAACACATAATTATTGTTAGTGTATAAATTTATTTGATTTTATTTCCCAACCTGCTTCCGTGTATTTTAAACTAGCATCTCTGGAAATACTTTCCATGCTTGAGTGAGGCGGCGGCCACAGATGAGTGTTTAATTTACCAGGTAAAGGTGTTGACAATGTGGGAACTTCAGAATGAGTCCAATAATACATAAGATCGGGCTGTTAAAAAATGAAAATAATACCCCCGTTTAACTTATTTTTATCAATAGTATACCCTAAATAGCGATTCACATGGCGCTTCGATGTCTTCTATTTGCTGTAACACTCCAGCAGCTAACAAATAAGTACAAAATTGAGTAGCTAAAATCTTAAGATCCTGTTTGGATAAAAGATAATGTAAGTAGTGATCCTCCGTAAACGCCGAGCAGTACCAATTAATCAACATTTGACCTGTAAAATAAATTTAAAAATATTATAACGTTTATAAAATATATAAATATATATTTAAACAAAATAAATGTTTGAATTTCAACCTTCAAATTTTTCATATATTTTAAAATCCAGTTTCTCCGGTACAAATTTCGGTTTGGATACTTTCTCCTCGATAGTTTGCTTATCCAAAGTGAGTGAAGCAACTTTTCTCAACACGTTACTTTGTTCCGTAATCGGCATGTCACTAATCGACGAATACCGTCGATGGCGAGACTCCTTTTCGTCCAATAAATGTTCATGACTGCTGCTGACTAATTTGACAGGTGTGCACGGTGCGCTGAATTTTGTAGGTTGTAATTCGATCTTCTTATGCCTCGAAATCGTAAACGACGGCGACTGACTGATCCCTTTTCCATTTTCTATCCGCTCGCTAATCGAAGACTGACTAACAAAATCGAGCGAACAACTGTCATTGATATCAAAATCGTCAGCCGACGCACGTCCACTCGCCGACTCCCCCGACGTAACGAACGACGAGGTGTCGAACTCGGACTTCTTCAATGACGTCTCGCTCTTGAACTCGATCGGCATGAACGTCACATCAATATCTCTGATTTCAAGAGTATCGCTCGTTAAAATGTCACAACTGCTGCCGATGGAAGATCCCTTTAAGGTCGAATCCTCATGTGGGCTGTGGGCATCCAGGTGTGTCTCCAGGTAGAGTGGCATCGCGAGCATCAAATGGCTGGCTGCACCAGGTGCCACGACATCTGTCGGCTCGGAAAACACCGATTCGAAAGACATGCCACCACTCGGAGGTGTTTCGTAAGACGCACTCGTGGACACGGCATTGCGAGCATTTTGTTTGTGGGACTCGTTCGTCAACGAGTCAGCAGAACTGAGCGTTTCCTTGCTCGAAACTATGTCCTCGGCTGTCACCAGTGGAGCTTGCCCGTCAGACGAACCAAGTTGTTTCACCTGGCTGAATTTCGATGGTAGTGGTGGCCTCGAATATCCGCTCGACACTCGCACACTCCCCCTTTCCGCTTTACCGCTTCGGCTGACATCACTGTCCCGATGGAACATGCGCCTGAGTCGGGGACTCCCTTTCTCTTTCTCTTTCGCTTCCTTCAGCAGCCCCTTGTGTTTCTTGTTGTCGCCTGATTGCAGGTTTCCCATTTCGAATTCTTGGCAGGACGAAACGAAGTCGGGTAATTGTACGCTGCTAGATAATTCCTTACTTATTACAGGATGGCTGAAGTTGAAAATGCAATTTTCCTCATTCTCTTCCCATTCGAATAATGTTTTCGTGTTATTGTGATTATTCTCTTCGTCCGTAGTAGTTAAAACGGGAACGGCCGTGACCAGCTCGTAACCAACATCGCTCAAACGTCTTTTCAAACCTTTGGTCAAGTGTCCCTGCAAGGATGAGTACGGGTCTGCAAATTTGTTACCACAGTGGTTGAATTCGTGGAGTTTATCTACGGTACATTTGACCGGCTTTTTTCCCTTGTTTTCTAATGTAGATTTGTGGGATTCAGGGTCATTTTCATTAAAAAATGGTTCAATTTCTTCGTGGATGTCCGGTAATTCAACCTTCCAATACAAGCAGTCGGTGAAATCCTGGTTCCAGGAATCCTGGGAAAGAGTTTCCAGGCCCCCCGCACAATCGCGTGCGCCGGGCGATACTGGAACGTCGCGGGCTTCTTGAAACATTGGGAGGAAAAAAAATTAATCGTGAGTGTTGTTGACCTGAAGGTTGTGAGTGGCATGAATTCTTGATGAACGCCTTACAATGTGTGAGAGTTTAACTATATAAAAAAGAAGTTTCAAATTATCTTTGTGCAAATTGTTTTTGTATATAAATTAAAACTGTTCGGCAGAGAAAGCGCAAGCGCACTCACCATTCACGAGGAAAAAATCAATATTTTTGTAGTCTGCTTACACGTCCATGTTGAATATGCAACTTTGGACTTTCGAATAGCTGTAGTTTCAAATGGAAAGATCACCGAGTAATTATATAGACGAACGATTCAACACACACACAAAAGATGTGTATTAATTATGGGTTTGAGATGTAATTACGGGTGTAATGGCCAGTACAAGTAAATAAATCCCACTTGATCCGGTAAGTAGATGTCCAAAGTTATTCTATGCTGAAAGTAACTACTAAATTTAATTTGAGGAAGGTTGTGTAAACGAAAGTGGTTAATATTACCTAAATAAGTCCATTAACTATCGTAATAATAAAAAGAAAAACAAACCAAAGGAGCGATGACAACATTTCTGGCTAACAAGCGCCATCTCGTGACCAAATTCACTTTAGAAATCGCCATTGGCCATCATTTCAGTGTTCAGTTTTTAAAAAATGAAATTAATGTTTCCTGTTTTAATTGAGAAATAGTTTTTTGAGTTGACTGTCTATAAAACCTGAATAAAAAACGTGAAATATTTTTTTTTTGAGATTAAGAATTTGTTTTTTTTCCTGAAGTTTCACTAGTTGTTTCAAAATAATTATTTCTTGATGTATTCTTTGAATTAAATCTTATATTGCTAACTATTTTATCAAGATTTCCGAGTGTTTGCAGTTGCATTTTACGAACAAAACAAAGAAAAACAAACTTCATTGGTGGCAAATTTTTATTCCAAATGTTATGTTATGTTATGCAATTTTTCTAAACGATAAAACCAATCCAAATTATGCAAAATGAATGATAGAATAATTTACTATCTGATAACGAACAAATTGCTTCAATTGTTTCCGACAAGCTCAACAATTCCACTGTCCTGTAGAGCATTATAAAAGAAAAAATTGTTGTGAGGGGCATCCTTGCATGAAATTGCCTGTAAAAATTTAAAAAAAAAAAATTAAACAACTAAGAAAATGATTTAAAACGTTTAATCAGTTACTTTGATAACTTCCTGCGCTAAAACCCCACCAACAACTGCACACACTGGGCTGAGTTCTGCAAACACTGACCTTATAAAAAGAATAAAAAATACAATTAAATGACCATTTAATTTTGAAATTAAAATTTTGTTTTTAACACAAACCAAAATATTTTCGTGTTGACACGATCTTTGCTGATGCCAAAATTCTCTAATAACTGGTCGTTTAGACTGCATAAGTTCGTTGAATCTTCATTGCTGCTATTTAATGAGGGTCTGTAACCCTTCATGGAACGAAATTGTAGCAGAGCTGAAACAGAAAAGCTGTCAATCATCGTAAATAATTTAAATGTCATATGCAACTAATTACTCCGTAAAATTAAGTACGAGCTGGATAAATTCTTCAATTGATGTGAGCATTCTTCACTAGACCAATCCTTTTCTACAGCATCTTCGAAACTCGAGAACTGCAATGTCTGTAAAATTGAATCAAAATAATATTTTATTTATTAAATTTAATTGAAGAAAAAAATTGTTTACTTTTTTAATAAATTTCGTTTGTTGTTCTTTTTGCTTTGTATCGTTTTCATCAAAATATCCTTTAATTTCTCTGCAAATAAATTTATTTCAAAAACTTGGGATTTTTATTTTCGAAAATTCTACTCACTCAACAAACGTATAATTATGCAAATCTTCGAATGAAAAACCGAAAAATCCAAATACATCTCCAGCAAAAAATTTCAGATCATTTTTGCGACAGAAATTGTCAATTCGAATCATTTCTTCTTTCGTCGAGTTTGTAAGAATGACGACATCAAAGTTTAATAAAAAATCATCTGCTTTTTGCGAAAGACTTTCCGAATCTGCACTCACATCTACCATAGGATTTAATTGCTGGGCTTGTGCGACGGACGACTCAGCGCGCTACGTTAAAAAAACAAACAAATGAAATTTCGACAACAAGAAAACCATTAAGTCTGAATATCAATACATTTTGTCCTATTTGAGGCGCCAGCACAAAAAACTGAGCACACAAATCTTCTTCGGAAACCTTGAAAAAAACACCGTATTTCAATTAAATTTTTCGATGTTGAATAAATCAAATGCTATATTACATTTTCACTATCTAAGAGCGTTAAAGATTTTATACCAGCTAAAATAAGATTTTTAGCTACTTCAGCTCCTAGTCCTTTCACTCCAACCAATAGAACTCGACAGGTTCGTAGTCTGCAAAATAGTTCATGAATTCATTTTAATTTTACTTTCGTGTTTCATTCTGAACAAACTTTTTCTGCGCATCTAAACCCCACAAACGAATTTGTCTGTCATACAAAGCTGCTTCGTCCTCACTAATCTGTGTTGAAAGTTCCGCCATTTTCATTTATTCCGAGAGGGAGATTTATTCTGTGGCTAGAAAAAAAGCGGAAGACGATTGCAAAGTATAAACAGACTTGCACTTCCAAATCCAAGATGGCGATTTTGGAAAACGACACGGTCAGTATTTCCTCTTATTAGGAATATTAATGGCATAATAGATTTAATACTACAATAATTTTCTGTTTTTAGTTTTTGAGCGAACTTACACGACTGTACCAAAAGTCGAGACAGTCAGGATCTCTGAGCATAACCATGAAAAGATGTAAATATGGGTCCGATTTGTGTGTTGAGGACGTGTTTTCACTCTTTTTTTTCTCATTTTAGATGACGGTAGATCAAAACCTGTTTCTAAAACACCCAGGAATTTACCCTCACCTCCTTCGGAGTATAAATGTTTAATTAGAGCAAAATTGGGAAATAAGAAAATAAGTACAGTGGTATGAAAAATGTTTTTAACACCTGCCACAGATTATGATTATTTTTTTGCTCATTACCAGATCCATGCCAAGGACATCAATAAATTCCAGTTGGTGCGTTGTTTGTTGACCTTAATATTATTCGTTACAACTTACTTGATTTTTTTTAATTTTCAGGCATACGCCAGTGTCCTCAAAGGAAATATGGACGCATTAAAGAAACGAGACAAGAAAGCAACTAAAGGAAAAACGATTAAGGGCAAAGCTACCCAATCACTTTAATCTAAAAAAAAAGTGTTTTTTTGAATTTTATTTTGTATTTTGATTATATTTTGATTATTTAAAATAAGATGTGAATAAATACGTAAAAGAAACATGTATTTGCCTCATTTATTTTTAAAAAAAATTGGAGGAAATGTTCATTAAAACACAATGAACAACGTCACAATATGACGCATTGAAAAGAGTTTTTCACAATCAATCAACAAAAAAATTACTTTTAACTTAATTAAATGACGTAACTACACACTAAACAGTGACAAGTGATCTTTTTTTCTTAAAAGTTAAGGTTCAATAAAAACGTGATCAAAGATGATATTCCTTTAAGTATTTCTTTTTGTACATATTTTGTTTAAACTTCTTTGGTTTAACAGTATAAGTAACATCAGAATTCAAAAAACAAAATAATTGAATTTAAATTCATTTCATATTACTAAATTTAAAAAAAAAAAAACTGCTTAAAAATTAACAGTATTGCTCAAGTAGATACGACTAGATCAAATAACATTTGTCGCTACTCAAAAAACGGACATAAACAAAAATTCAAAACGATTTTTGAAAAGTATTTGTAAAATTAAAAAAACAAAAAATCACACTTTTTGCTGCAAAACTGAAGCTAAATTTTGAACAGCCACTTTTTGGCTTTTAAGTTGTTCTTGCGCCAACTCGATTTCATGCTGAGCTCGATGTCTAGCAGCTTGACACTCCCAAAGAAGATTCTCAATATCCTTGGCGGTATTTCCAAGCGGTAAATCGGACGATGTTTCTTCCCTAATACTTTCACTGGGCAATCTCTTCGAGGTGTCAGGCAACGACGCATTTCTCGAAGCCGCCACTACAGTCCTACGTATATTTATTAACTGCGAACAATATTCTTGAGGTTTCAGATAGTCCAAAGATTGCGATTTAGTAGAGGACAATGACAACGAGCTACTACTACTGTGTGACTGTTTTTGCTGCCAGTGTTTTCGAAGTCCATTTTTCTGACTGCATCCGAAACGGTTTAAAGTGTCGACGTTATTTTGCTGTATCATAGGCAAATATTCGGTGGAATACGACAAAGGCGAATTTAATATAGAACTGTTTGTTGTCGAACTGTACGAATCGGGTTCTTTAGTTTCCTTTAATTTGTCTAATTTATGTACGACTCTACTGCAAGCCGTTTCTAATCTCGCTTGGTACGAGAGGAGATAATCGGGGTTGTCGGGCGGCGATAACTCGTCGTCCGTGGTGGTCACGTCTTCGGTGCTGTTCCCGTTTGAATAACCATTTTGTTGGTGGCACCTGTCCAATGCTTTGACTATCCGTCCTTTTTCTTGAGTGAGAATCTCGAGTTCTTTTTTCAAACACGCTTCGCGCCGCCTTTTACATTTGAATCTGTACCCTAGGCTGCTCCGGTTCGTTCGCAACGTGTCAACTTGGACAGCGCTGTCCACTTTGTGGGACGAATCACGTTTGACATCCGAACAATTTCGCGGCTCGTCGTTTATCGCGTCGTTTATCGTCCAACTGGGCGGAAAATTATCCGTAATGGTGTCAGAATCCATTTTGTTTTTCGCATCGTTCGTTTGAGTTTCAATGTCCCTACACTCGAGAGGTTTATTTCCGTCGATTAAAGCATTTTGATCCGATTTCTGAGCAACTAATTCCGTCCTGTTAGCACAAAACGTACTAAGCTGTTGGAAAAAAACACTTGCCTCTGATAATATCACCGATAACCTTGCCCAATCATAGTCCGACGACGGTACCACAAAATTTGCATTTTTCATGTTATTATTTAACTGATTTAAACCGTCCATTCTTTGAACCTCTTCGACAATCTCTTTGTTGGCTAACAGTTTTTCCACCATTTGCGCGAACGGAGGTTTCCGTGCATCGGATTCGTCATCGGCGTCCGCTAAGCGGGTCACAGTCGTCTCGTTCAGGTCTGGCACCGCAGGGAATGACTTTGACCCAACTTCGCACATTGCACTTAAATTTGATTTTTCCGACGCTGGCGCAGTATCGATTTCATTTTTAATTTTGTCGCCGTTTGGCGGTGCGGGCTTGATCCTCGCTTTCACATGGTCCGGTAGCTTCAGCGCGAATGTCTGAGTTTGAGGCGCAATTACCCACGCGCTCGGATTTCGCTTCTTTTGAATCTTAGTAAACAGTGCACATTTTTTCAAATCCTCTTCGGCGTCGGTCTCCGTGTAGTCGCAACTGTTGGAAACGTAATCCGGATGAACGTAGATATTAGACTCGACTTTTTTGATTATCGGTTTGATGTCGCGCATATTATTTCGCTGTTTCGACGTAGAACCTTCCTCCATCGCCAACTCATGACCACTCAAGTCGCTCCACGAAACGCTTTTTTTTGTCTTTCGCTCAAAAGCCAGTGATTTCTTACTACTAACCGGAGTTTCCACCACTGACCCCTGACTGAAAGCCCTCGAAGGCATCAAAAAAGAATTGTTCTTGGAATGCGAATAATATTTTAAGGCACGACAGAAATCCGGCGACGTCGACTCTCGATAAATCTCCACCGGGGTCTGATCGCCCCTCATCTCCTCCAAATCGATGTCGTGCAAGCGTCCTTTCTCCACGACGTTCATCAAGTCTTCAGGAATCATCGACTCCATGGAAGTTGCTCGCGTCGTCAAACTGTACTGCACCATTCCGTTGATGCAGTCCAACGAGATCGATCGAGGTAACAACGACTCGTGCTTCAATGTCCACGGATTGCATCTTCCTGGAGACTTAGGACTCCTGAGGTTCCTCGTAAACAAACCTTCTTGGCCAAAATTAGAGGCGGGACCGAGGAATACGAAAGTAATACTGTCCGTCGACGCACCCCACAGATCACTAAAAGCACCAAAATCCGTATTTTTGCTGTATAAACTTCGCGGGCCTGCGAGAGGTGATAATTTACTTCGTGCAAACACATTTGTTGGGGTCGTGGGTGACGCCTGTCCGATTCGCCGTGGTTTTAACAACGCACAGCCGTTTGTGGTCACTTCATCCAAACTATCGGGAGTTAGGCTTCTTTCCCGAACTGTTTTTGAGTCGTATATATCATCGGAGTCTTCGGTTGAGTCAATTACAGGATTTTCGGCGAAATTAAGTGTCTGTAATACTAAAAAAAACATAAAATCATAAAAAATAATTAATTTAATAATTAAATTAAATTATTTTTATTTTTACTTACATTTAATTGGAGGTAAAATGTCACAATCTTTCACCGGGTTTACCCACTGATTTGCTTTCATCCACGTGACTTCACTCAGGCGTAACATTTTTTTCTTTTGGGCAAGTGAATCGCCCCCTTCGACTTCAAATTCTTTTATGTTTTCACCAAAATCACTCGTTTCGATTTCACCATTCTCCTTTTCTCTCCCGTTCGAGATACCAATCTGTTGATCGCTGCATCGATTACTCATTTGATTACTCAGTTTACCACATGCATCCTTCGATATCTCCTGCGTTAATAAACATTCACTCTCTGTATTATTCATCCGCCCTTCGCATGACTCATCGGACCGTTGCGCACACCTATCGTCAATATTCAATCTTCCTTCTCCATCGATGTTGACCAAAACGTCATCGACACAACAAACATCCAACATTTCGTCACGGTTTTCCATTAAAACAGTTTTGTTTACGTTTCCCAACTCGTCATTATCAATAAAAACAAGTTTGTTTACATTTTCAGCAATCTTATCACACTTTTTTCCATTTTCCTCTCGAA
Source organism: Strigamia transsilvanica (assembly GCA_034701245.1). NCBI lineage: Eukaryota > Metazoa > Arthropoda > Chilopoda > Geophilomorpha > Linotaeniidae > Strigamia > Strigamia transsilvanica. The sequence goes on along the minus strand of JAQIXU010000077.1, from coordinate 61,105 downwards.
TACAATCATCGGTTGACTCGGCCGATGTATCGTGACTCACGTTGCTATTGTGATCCTTATGTGGGGGCATGTTGGCTTCACTCTCGCATCCAGTCGGGGAATTTTCCCTCACCGGTTGCTCCACTTTTTCCATTCTTCCTTCCTGCGCCTCATCCCTCGCTCCTCCTTCGTCCTCGGAATCCTCGCTGAACTGTTTATACAATTTCCATAATTCTCGACATGCAGCAGGTGCTTGAACAGTCGCCACATCGACGCCTGTTTCTCCCTCTAGCGTGTTGTTGTTACTACTCACAACGCTATCTGATTGCATAATCAACAAGTGCCCTGTTTTTTTACAGCTCGATGAATCATCGCCGGTGTCTGTACCAAGGTCACGTTTAGAATCAAGGCCAATGCCTGGGTTTACCACCGATGACTCAACCTGTGGTGGAAATTTCTGGCTGGCATTTTGCTCGTTCCGATCCGGTATAGAGCTCGCGCTTTTCTCGTTGCCACATCGCAAATCGCATTGCGCTTCATCATCCGAATTGCGAAAAACGTCATCAAATGAATTAATTCTCCCACTTTCGTCATCGTTATTTTTCGAATTCCTCCTCTCTTCCTCGCCGCACCATTTCTTAACCTCTTGCGACGCATTGCTTTCGTTCTTGAGTGCGTTTTCACGTCCCTCCTCCTCCTCCTCCATGCACGCAACGTCGGCTTCACTCGTACTGCCCAAAATACCTTCGGTGGGCGTCGAAGAATACTCGGAACTCAGTTCAGGTATGGTGTAAAGTCTGTGTCGATCACCCGGAGACATGAGCCGATAATCGATCAAAATATCCATCGGCGATAAGGTGTAACCGGTGCACGAAAACACGTCGTCTTCCTCATCCTCGTTGAGCAGGTCGCACGGCGCGCAGAAATCAATCAACGATTCACTGTCCTCGTCCATCCGAGTTTGCTCAGTTCTGTCCTTGCTCAAGTTTAATGGGCTGGCTGCCAGTTCCTTGTTGTGGTGATGGCCAGCTATTCGCAATGAGTCATCATTGGCATTCACTTGAATATTCGACGTTACAAATTCCTCCCTTTCACTCTTCAATTGGTCAATCCCCTCGTGCCTGACTGAGCAGCTCTGGGTCGAATTAAAGCCTTGACCCTTTCGGGTAAACCCTTCCAGCTCAAATACCATTTCTTTATCCACGACGATTTGGGGCGGGGAGAATCCTCTCAATTGGTCGATGGGAATGTAAAAAATGTCCTCATCGCTCTCGATTCCATTATCGTCTTCGCATTCGTCGTTGCTCTCGTCCGATTCAAAGTCGTCCGAATACGGAAACTCGATACTTTGATTATCATCGAATCTGCCGGACCCCTCGTCATCGATCGGTTCCTCGTCGGGATCCAAATACTCATCCTCGTCCAACACAACGCCGGACTCGGAAAACCCGTCCGAAGGTTGACTGATGCAAATAAGAGGTGGCGCTCGTTTCCTACCCTCAACCTCGTCCATCCTAACAGCCCGCTGACCGCAATCGATTTCCTCTTCTTCTAGAGACACACTGCGGCTCATCACTCCACCAATCATTCTCAGAGGTCTCTTCTGCACCTGGGAGGTGCTTTCGTTCTCGATGTCTTCGATTAACTCGGGCGAAGTGCAAAGTTTAGCAGACTGGCGGACCAACTTTTTGTTTGCTGTTGGTTTTTCCACTCTGCTGCTACGCAACTGGTCAATTTCTTGGGGAATATATTCGTTCAGGAGAATCGACTCGAGGACTTGGTTGACCAAATCTACCTTTAAATTTTCTTGTAAATCCTTTATTTCATTATCCAGTTGCTCCAAACTCATTTGAGACGGCTCCGACCAGGAATTAGTGCGAACTTTGGTCGCTTGTTGGTCCGGCTTTTCTTCGTTGTTGTCATCGATTTCGGTTAAATTCACAGATTGGTGAATGTCGTTATTCGATAAAGTGCGCTTCAATTCCATCTCGTTACCCAGCACGGATAAAGAATTGCTATTAATCGACGTGCCGACGTCCGGTATAATCTGACTTTGATTAATTCGTTCCTCGTTCACTTGGATCGAAGGAATTTCCGTTTCGATCGATTTTTCTTCCACGTGAACGTCCTCGCTCGGATTCGTCAAAACCTTAACTAATTGTTCACTGTCTGTTATTTCTTTAACAAAATTTACAAATTGCTGCACGTTATTTACTAGTCCCGAATTGTAAACAAGCTGACATTGACTAGAGGAGTTGTCATTCCCATTAACACTCGGTTTTGTAACTTTATTTTTAGTCCGATATTCCCTGGTCAAAACTTCATCGTTTTCCCACATTTTCCTCTTTGAAAACATTCGACATAATCTTTTTTTAGCTCTTGATCGACCATTAACATTTGTTTTTCTTACTCTGTGCTCTATCCTCCAAACGTGTACATTATTCCTTCTTTTCTCCAATTTCGCCCCGCAGAATTTTAAAGATTTTCTCCTACATTTCCAATAACATTTGTGTTTGAATAGCCTACTTTGTCTCTTCGACAAACAAGCTGCGCCTAAGGACCTGGAAGATTCATTTCGAAAATCCTGATTTTCTTTCATTATCAGCGGTTTGCTTATATCCTTGGCACAATTCACTTGTTTATTTTTCACCAGGCAAACTTCATCGCTTAAATGCGACTGCTGAAAAGCGTTTTTTTCGACCTCGTTCGTGGAATCTCCAATGCAACGTTCAGTGATTACAATTGAATTTTCAGCAACAGCTTCATTCTGACACCATTTCCTGGAAGCCAAATGAGACCGGCACACCAAATTATCCATAAATAGTTTACTGTTAAGTGTTGAGCTCTTTGGACTAGCCCGAGTCATTATTTGAGTATTTGCTCCCACAGAAAAAGCACAATATTTATCTGTAGGACACTGACCGTAGTAGCAAACATTACAACTATTTTCTGAAGTTGCGGTGGGTAATTTCACAGAGCAATTTGCACCGTCAAAATCTAAGTAAAAGAATAAAAACGCATTTTTTTTAAAATAAAAATATAAATATTAAAAAAATAAAATTGATTGCATTTTGCATACCTCCAATTAAAAACATATCACTCGACATGTTTCTAAATTTCTCATTTTCCAAATGCTGTACAATTAGAGGCGTAACTTGGATACGGTCACCAGGCAACACATCAGCATTTTTACTGTAAAAACAAAAATGCGTAAACAAATTAATGATTTAAAAAGTCTGACATAGAATTTTAAAACAATAAAAATAAATACAAAACTCACACGAATGAAGAAAGATACACAACTACAGTTAACATAACTTAAACCTAGACGTGGGACGTTGTGCAGAAAAAAAGAAAAAATTTGGAATAAACCGCCTTAGTTTAGTTGTAGCTCTGACTACGCAATCTATTTTAGTCAAAAGAGAAAAATAAAAGGGCTCTCTTTGTAGGCTGGGCCGCAAATATCAAGGAATGACTCACGAGTCATCAACAAGGGTATGATGGTAGTTAGAAAAATACCATGTATGAATTAAAACATCCCCTTCGTCCATTCTGATAAGCTCGCTGACAATCTCAGCATGTAAAATCGCTACCCAACCCCACCTAATTCCTTTATTTACTTTAATGACCCTTATGCCGATCGATTCTACGAATTAAAGCAACTTTTATATGTTCAAAAGTAGCTAAATTCAAGCTAAAGCAGTAAATCAATGAAAAAGTGAGCTGACTGTGATTATTGATTTCTATTTAGTATTTGTAAAATGACATGCGGGTCATTGCAATAATCAGCAAAACAAATCGGTTTTAATTATAATTACTTTAAATTTTTTTTTCTAAATGGCTTTAATTTTTACGACTAATAAATAAATACTCTGGTGTACTGAAACCATGTGGTCCCAATGCAAGCACTTATCACGCTTTCCTATCCCATGTACAGGGAGAGAGGGGAAGAATGGCGCTATCAAATTACGCAATTGAATTAACCACGCTCCATTAGTTGAGTGGTGGTGATACTTACGTCCACCGCTATATTCAACGACTGATATTGAACATTGAACATTGAACATACATCCAAGGAGGCAAAATGTTGGAAGAAGAAAAGTTGCACAGTCAATGCATATGGACCGACGAATGACAAATTGAAACTACAATTGCGGGTTTCTAAATGGGTTTTGGCACTTATTAACGTCACATCTCCAGTCAATATCACTATAGGGACGATGAGGCAAACAAGTCGAATGATGCCAAACATTAAGTGGCTTCCCAGGGTTCCGTGAAATTGACGTACATATTTTTATTGATAATATAAAATGGAACGATAAATCTGAAAACATCTTGCTTGTGAAAAATTGTTTAATTAAAAAAAAAAATCATCTAAAACTAATTAAAAACGAATAAAATGAGAAATCCATGTGCGTGATGTACTTGTTTGTCAATAAAACTGTTTTTGTGTAACTAGCGACACGTGACGGGGTTTCGAAATTAAACGAAACCTCAAAATAGTCGGAAAACAAAATATTTAGTAAACTTTTGAGTTCTTACCAGTTCTTTGTAATTGATGAATCACGACTAGTGCTATTTGCCATTAAGCCGTTGCCACAGCAACAAGTTTCATGCTTGTCAGTGCACAAAATGTCTTTTGCGAAACAGCATGAACAAGTCGTGTTCGACGAGTCCACGTGATGAATAGCGACTTTCAATTTATCATCGGCACAGGAAGTAGAAGCAAGGAACCTTTCACAAAACTGGCGCTGGCAAGCGGGGAAGCTGTAGATGTACGAAGGGCAATTCATATTCGATGTTGCTCCATTGCAACGATTTAAAAGACACTCGTGACAGCACCAACTTATAAAACCAGAAGTTTGTTCATTGCCACAAACAAAATGCAATGGCGGTTTAAGCATCAATTTTTCCTACAATAATTTAAATTTTAAAAAAAAAAAATTAATTTTAATTTTTTTATATCAATTAAAGTCACAAAATACCTTCTTTTTCTCGTTTATCAATTTTTGCACTACTGAAGGATGATTAAACCGTAATGTTAAATCTGATCCCAATTTGACAATGTCAGCTGAAAAATACAATTTGTACAATTTGTATTTTTATTTATATTTATATATAGTAAAATAAAATAAAAAAAGCAACCTTGTCTTAATAAAGTTGGAGCGTTCACAATATATTCATTGATGAAGCAAGTAGCACCGGGCAGAGGAGACAGCGTGACATCCGACCCGTCGAAATCCAATTCGCAGTGTTCTGGCAACAGCGTGCTACCTGAAACACCTGGGAATCAAATTAGATGAGTCATTCACTTTTATTAGCAAACAGGAAAGGAAAAAGGCGAGCAAAGATATCCCTCGAGAACCACGCCAGTATATTTTTATCCATCATGGACCAAGGTAAACATAAAAATGCAATTGCCCCTTATTCATCTTCTGCTGCTGCAACTTTAACTATTGATAATCAGTCATTTGAGCTCACCAATATCTGCACAGCCGGATGAGTCATTTCCTATTCGAGTTTTACCGAACTACAATAACAAAATAAATATTGATAGATTTTTTATCGCCATAAGAAAGCTTATTTTACCTTCAAATAATAAATCTTAATGCCCGTGCTTAAAATATGATTGTCTAAAACGATCAAATGAGGCAAACGAGTGTCGACAATGACGCTGGATTTGCTTTTAAGTATTGACATTTCAGAATCCTTACGAAATCAATAATTATTATTTCAAATAAAATGCTTAGCTCGTAATCTACGTACTTCAACTAAACGTCCCGACTCGTGCCACTTTTCCATCCATGTTTTTGTGAGAGTAAAAGCCTTAAAATAAATAAAATGCATTATTAGACTAGCGCTTGAGAATCACGGTGTTGGGTTTCATTATTTCATAGAAAGTATCTTTACATTGCGTTCATTTTCGTTCAATATTTCGGTAATTGAAACTTCATCACGTGGAGAGTTTATGTCATTGTGCTAAAAAAGAAAAATATATTTTTTTAAATCTAGTAAAAATAAATAAAATATAACCAGAAAAAAAAAAAAACACCTACAATCTGTGCATTTGCAAGCAATTCTCTTAGCCTAGCTATTTCTGCTCTGAGATCCCTAATTAGTTTGACAGTTGAGTCCTAAAAACGTAAAAAAAAAATCTAATTAATAATATCTAATATACTACCATAAATTTTTATACCTCATTAATGATAGGCTTGTTTACAATGCACTTAGCACGTTGAGCGTAATGAAGAGTGCCAATTGTTTCCGAATAGCAAGTACTGGCAGGAGAAATAGCTTTACAAAAAATAAAATTGAAAATAGAAAAAAATAATAATAATTACAAACAATTTAATTAAATTACTAGCAATCATTATAGTTTTCGAGTTGCCACCCAAGGAATCTTTGAGCAACCACGTGAGGACTGAATCCCTGTAAGGCACAAAAGTTTGACGAATACGTCGAGGGCTGCTTGCAGGACTTGATCCCATCGATTCCAAACTATAAGTAGAGCCTAAGCTATCCAAACTCCAGATTGATAAACTCTTTTCAGCTAAAAAAAAATGGAATAAAACGAATAAATCTCAACAAATGTAAGCTGCAAACATCGAAATATTCATTACCTAAGGCAGAAATGACATTTCCAAGTGTTACCAATGATTTATTGATATTCGATCCTTCTTTTAAGCGCGTTCTGTTGAATTTAATACTAGCTCTTTCACTAAACACGAAAATATAATAAAGTTAATTAATCCATTTGTATGATAAATACAGTAAGAGCAACACACCTTCCAGCTAAATCGACCAAATGAATCTTGCTGACGATTTCACTCGGCATTTCAGCATCCAGACACGCCTGCCATTCATAATGAATTATTTAATACACATTAGTTTCAGGTAAAGATTAAAAAAGGTAAATCATACCTGAGTAAAATTGATAGTGAAGATAGCGTGACTTCGGCTGCTTCGTGAATGTGATTCAGTCGAGGCAACACTTCTACAAAATTAAATTTAGATTCCAGTGGGAAATTAACATCATTCTTTCAAAGCAGAAGCCGTATTGTTTTTCTGGTTTTTTTTCTCTACCTGTTTTGATTTCCTCGTTCAATCAATGATAATACGGTTTGAAAATCAGGTACATCATGCTTACTCAAATCTAAATATTTCACACGAGTCAGTATTTATTACAAACAAAGTAACTCAACTGTAGACATCACCTTGCACGTACGGCCCGTGTTTGGGATGTTCGCGCACTTTAAGACTAGTTCGATTTTTGCGTGGAAAAGGATTTTGTAGTAAATCACACACACGTTCGTTGTAAATTTCTAAAAAGCTGCGACAAAATAAGGAAAAAGAGGCATATAAATAAATAAAAAACTTAAATTTCATAAATATAGCATCACACACCTAACATCAGCATGAAACGTTACTTTTTTCCCGCTCCGTTCTGACGCATTTGTAAATAAACTCTGCGTAATTGACGAAAAATGTGTATATATGTAATTAAATCAGTCAGAATATCCAAAAATTAAACTACAATTAACAAAATTAAATCTGCCTTCTCTCTTTAATACAAGTAATTACATTCCACTTAATTCCCTACATAAACCCACTCATCACTATCGATTTTTCCCTGACAGAAAGTTCAATCAACTCACCTCGCAAATTCTTGGAATTAAGCCCAATTCACCCTGAAATAAATGAAATAAATAAATAAATATGATTCAAAACATTCTGGAAATAATCAATGATAACGTTCATGCTCCACCTATATTTTTTTTTGCTTGTTTAAGGCAAGCCTCGTTAGCAGTTAGGCTTATTGTACTTGAGTAACTTACAGCCTACTTTTTCCGGGTGTGACTAATACAATTTTCTTTCTGCTTCGTGATTTTATTCTTTGGTCCCTTTGATAAAATTTCCCTCCCTCCATAGTTCCTCTAAATTTCACCAGTCCATTCATACCTTCAAAACGATTCGAGCATTTCGCATTTTTAGCATTGCAGATTTCCCTGTGTTCACAAACGTTGTAAAGAAAATGGCCAAACATTAAATCGGAAACGAGCAACTCGAAAGCTGCACATTCTATTTCCCTCACAAAACCAAGGACCAAATAATCCATATTTGTAAAATATTGCACACATCTTTTAACACAATCCATGTAATCAATCTGGCAGAAGTGTTTTGAAATTGGGCGGAATATTTCCCCACAAACTTGATCAAATCGAAAGCCATTCATTCCCTGGAGCGTTAGATTCAGTGAAATTTATTATAAAATATTCCACCTTATTCCCACATTTCGTAAAATTCTTCACATTCTCTTATTGGTGACTGAAGTGGTTCATCTTTAAGTAAAGCAAGATTTAAGGTTTTGACGGCAAATGACGATCGACTGCTTGGTCTAGTGGATTGGTATAGTAGCGTCGTGGGAACTTAACGTATGCATCCGGCGACTATTCACTATGGCGTAATTTCCCCTACAATTACACGAATTCGTGATTTCTCACCGTGTCTTTCATGTTTCACGCGAGTATCGAACCGTTAGAAACGCTTCCAACATTTCAACAAGGTTTTTCAGACTACAAAGTTGAATTCCATAAATATTTTTTAATATTTACTATTAAACTTACTTTTTTTTTCTAAAAAAAAAAGCTTTTATGCTAGAATACAATTCTTAAGTTCCCAAGAGTGCTCCGCTAACTTAAAGAGTTGTACCAAACCAAGCTGAATTTTCAAAACGAGGCACCTGCCATTTAACTTATTTAAACCCAACAAAAGACATTTCTAACTTTCTTCAAATTTACCTATAAACAAGAGAGCTTTCAGAACAAAATTTGCATACTTACAGCCATTCCCATCATCGTATAAGTCTTCCCAGATCCGCTTTGTCCGTACGCCAATATACATGCATTATACCCATCTAAAGCAGACTCCAACACCTGCGCACCAATTTCGTTAAAAATCTGCAATAAATTTTCAAAAAAAACTATATCACAAGTATGCCTATTTCTACTTTACTACTAAATCTTTGATTTGAATAGAAAACAATTACAACAAACACAAACAAAAGCAAATTATCGACCAGATTCGCAGCATCACTCTTGACCTTTACTGGAAAGTTCCCAATGTAATGTGCAGGGATTTGAGGTAGGTTGGACGAAAATGTTACCAATTATACAACCGCATTTTAAATTAATTTTATTTCAAATAGCAAAATTAAACTTCCTTCCAATTACAGGAAAATTCCTTTCTTCATACATATTGGCTAAACATTGGCCTTTAATTGAAATTAATAAGCAGGTTTGATAACTAAGTACCGGTTATCAGTAATGATTAACACTCCATTTCAAGTGGAAGTTCATCTCAAGTATGCCTCTAGCAGTCAAGATTCGTCTCAGACTCCTCTTCTCAAATCCTAAGCCATTCGAGTTCAACATCCTGGGCATGGTGCCAAAGAAATGCATCATACCATTAATAATAACGAAAAGAAAAGAAAATGCCCAAACAGAGAACCTAAAGTTTTTCCGTCTGTAAGAATTTTTTGGAAATGTTTTCCATAAATAAACTGTATACTTTAGTTTATACAATAATTAGTGTTACATACACAACAATGGTAAATCGTATTGCTGTTTTATCAACACAATTGATGGAAATATATTTAATTTTTTTTACATTTATTTTCTTGCACATCTTTGTATGTTTTAGTAATTCCTAAAGGAAATAAAGTGAGCATCAGCTGGCAAACTGCAGAAATTCGATATTTTTAAAACCGCTTCTCTAATAAAAGTAAATGTCAAGGTTTTAATCTCGTGACTAATTTATACTTTTATTTATCATAATAGAATCGGTTGCAAACACGGTTGAATGTCAAAAGCTTGCAATCTCAATTTTGTAAAAAAAATTTATGTATTTTTTTAATTTGGAACTCGCAAAAACAAATTCGCCAACGAAATCAATTAAAATAAAGAAAAAATATTGTAAATGTGATAAAAATTCTTGTTTTATAGAATAGGGGCGATTCATGTGCAAGTTCCCTAGACAAAGGGGAGAGAAGGAAGTTGGAGTTGATACTTACGATGACTCATTCTATCTATGTATGAAAACATAAACAGAACTGGAGCCAATTAATAAAATAAAAAAATTTAAAAAGAAAACCACAAGCCACCAATTTTTGGTGGCACAAGACTTGATAAAAAAAGAAACATTTTTTCTTCTCAAACCTCAACTGATTTATATCTTACTGACCAAACCCAATCATTTTGACAAATTCCTCCCAGCTCATCATCATTTTTCTTCATTATGCGCAGCAAAAAAAAATTTGTCACTTAATTTACTGGAAATTCAGCACGTGTTGTCGGCAGGAAGCATTCTGTCGTGAATGGAAGTAACTAATTATTTCCTTACAACTAGAAAATAATTCCATTCGTGATTTAATGAATGAATGACTGAACCCTTTATTCCGCAACAATTTAAAAAATTAATAAATAATAAGTAAATAAAAGATAAAAGAAAACCAACTAATTTTAAACGATGTTCTTTTCCACACCGGTACTGAAATTAAGATGAATGTAACGAAATTTCGGGATAATTCTAAATTACAAAAGCGCGCGAACTAATGGATTTAGACCGAGCGCTTTAGGCTTATCTTTACAGTTTAAAGTTTTGTTGTCGATTGGTGAAATCTACTCGAGTAGGTGTGTGTCAACAAATATGTTTTCCAATTTTAAATCAACAACAAAATAGACAGTTTCACTACAGATAGAAAAAATATGATTTCAATTGGATGCATTCACATAAAGAAATTGCAATATGAGGGCACACCTGCTTCAAACTGATCACAAACTGACATAATAGCTGACCTAAAAAAATAAATAATTGATTTTGTACTTTCGTATTTCATGCTAAACATAAAAAAAATGTTTTAAAAAAAAATTTACACTCTTAAATTTCGTATTCAAAATGTCTCCCTTAAAGGTACATTTATATTCAAGTAAAACTTGCCCCACTTATTCATTTGGGCTACACCAGCTGCCTCATTGTCTCTGTGGTCATACGAGGGAGTTTCCACATGCAAAACAGCTGTTCAATTCCCCATTATGGCGTGAATACCCCCCTGTAAAGGGGACCTATGACTAATGTCTAGGAATGAGGCGAGGATTCATTACATTCCTCTGCATTTGTAATCACAACATGGAATAAATCCGCAACAATTTTTTCTTTTTTCGTTGTGTTATTTTTAGTCAAGGATTCACAAGGTAAAGAATGCCAAGCTCTGCTGCTGCCTTCAGTTGAAAATTCAAATAACCAGGAAATTAATTTATACAAATACCACTCTGAGAGGATAGAAACAATGTCTACTTATTGAAATAATTCATATATGACGTAAGCACTAACCATGTCTTGTGTGACGTTATGTGGATCATTTGGCATCATTGACCAGTAACAAAAATCGAAAACAAAATGACGAATTCTCTCTCTGCTGTCTATTTCTGATTTTTCCGGCACCTGAATAAAATATAATCAATAATTTACTTATCGGAAATGACAGATGAAAATTAAATATTAAAATAAATGAAAAAATTCAACTCACTTTTAAGTTTGTTATGTTTGCTGTATCTCCATTGAAGTTTACAATCGTTTCAGCTCCTGCTTCCAACTCCCTGAAATAAACAAATAAATAAAAATGTAATAATTTTTACTTTTTAGTTTTTTAACTAAAAATTACTAAATATGATATAAATTTCAAATTGGGAATTTAAAGAAACGAATAAACTTTGTGTGTGACTCAATAGGAAATTCCAAAATGCATTGAGCAATCCACACGTGTAAATACGCGTCGGTTTAAATTTTTGAATTTACTCGAATGTTATTTTCCAAGCCCGAAAACGTTATATAATTAAAAATAAAGTCGCTAGAAAATTGAACTGAGCATCAAGGTTACAGAGGACGAGCGTGTGGGAGAAATTTTAAGCATTACCTTCGACTCATAGGACGAACTCTAACAGCAACTTTGACATTCGCCATAGCAAAGCCTCCTGTGTTTGCTTTGAGCGGTGTAATCCGTGTTATTCAGTTGTTCTTACGTTCAGGCATAACACAGCTGTACATTTACACCCATCATAGGATGCAAAACTCACCGGACTCCCATGCCCACACACCATTCACTTACAATCATGACCGACTGATTCAGAATTTCATTCCGGAAGTGATGAAGTCTATCAACTGTCGGTAGATGGCGGTAAGCAATGAAGGATTTTTTTGTGTCTAATTCACTAATTTCTATTAAATAAAATGTGACAATATAAAAACATAGATATTGCCGGATTTATTAAATTTAATTAAATCTTAACCAAAAATTGTGATGTCAGAAAGAAAAAATATTTTATTTATATTAATTTAAGTGCGAGGTTATATTTTCCTCTTATTACCGCTTACGATTTTTTGCGCGTTATTCAAACATCAAACTCATGTGTTAGTTTTACCTTGATTCAAATTGGACGGCGTCAACCGTACGCGTGTCGCATCAACGATAATCACACAGAATTAACTTTAGAAACAGGACAATAATTTGATACTAACAAGTAAGTTGACAAATTGGAATGATTAACAGGATTATCCAGAAATTATGTAACTCGCCAAACTGAAAAAATTCAAAAGAGAAACGAAAATTTTCTACCAAAAAATATTCCGTCGCAAATTTCAGTTGAATAATTCAAAATAATTAAAGACAATTTTGCAATATAGTTTATTTTCCTAATTGAGGTGTAAAAGAGAGTTTGAAATTGACGACCCGATAGGCCAGACGGGTTATTTTAGCTTCCCAGAAGAAGTGTGGCAGAAACTTTAGTTGTGAATACGTTTCTGGTTTCTCTAGCTGTAATTGTGGTACTGGTTGATGAGAAAACTGGAGTGGGGTATTGGCAATTACCAGAAACAGGTAGCGAAGCGATAGATATAGGGAAAAAATTGCATTTTTTAACTAAAAATATATTTTTAGGTACATTAAAGAAATTAATGAATTGGCTGCAGGCAGCAACACGGAGAAGGAAGAGACAACACATTTTTTTTAATACTAGAGGACTCGACTGTTATTTAGCATATCAGCTAAAAGATTTCAATAGATTTCTAATCCTAATCTACTGTTTTATTTGGTTATGTGTCATTACTAGACTTGTGCATCTGATCCAATCCAACAGGCAATCCGAATGCGGATGGGATGCGGCAGTTTGATTCACATTCAGATTGCAGATGATCCGCCGGCACACAGGGTTGTTCGCGGTTGCGGTATATCGTACCGCGATCTCTTTATTTTCAAAAACCGCAGCAATATTGCAAAATACTGCAAAACCGTAGCGTGTTACTTTTCAGCAGAGACAAGGGAGTTAGCCTTTGTCTCCCACCTCCTCCAGTAAGGTATGTGTTTTAGAATTAAACATCAAGAAACCGGAAGTATTTATATGCTAGACACCGCCAAAAATCAACCAAAGAAACACTTCCCTTTATTCCTCTATTTTATACAAAATCATGAAGGAAATGAAGGACTATTTACAACTAACTTTAATAGACTTTAGGCATCACCAAAGACACATTAGTATCCTGATCTAATGGCTGATTAATTAGTGTGGATTAAACCTGTTCGAGATAGTCGTCGTTTTTCACCACCCTGGGAACTGTTCCACCAATCTGCTCTCGTTTTGGTGTTTCCGAATTAGTGAAGTGATGCAACCCAAGCAATAACAAGCTACCATCTTTTTTAATATGATACGAAAAGTCATAAATATTAAATTATAATTATACACCATTAAAAATCACTCCATAAAAAAAATCGATTTTCTTATTTTTATTATGTAATTCTTATTTTGTATAAAATTTAATGTTGAAATAAATGATGTTTTATGTTAATATTGAAAATTTTCACTTTATAAATTTGTATATAAAATTGTATGGTATTTGTTTAAAAAAATCTTGTGGTTAAATAAAGTGTTGGTTCACGTTCACTCGCTGTAGAATATAATTTCCATTAAATAAATGTCACACATTATTCATTCTTCATCAACACAAACACACATTCTATTCATCGACTCCAAGTACAATCATTCACTAAAAATATACATAAAATAATCCACTCGATAGAGCAAATTTAGTCAATTAGGTGTAACCTTGATTTTTCCTTTTTTTAAACATTTTTTTCTTCTGATAAATCACTTTTTTAAGCAAGCATTTTGGACAATTTTTTTTTACATGTCAACAAATACTGGGAAAAAAACCGAAAAGTACAATTTACTTGTGGCAACATTTTACAATAAATATGTGAAGACCCAAAAAGGAACGGTCTAATTTTAGGCACATTGACATGGCTTAATTTTGAACTATGCACAAAGACAAGGCTAAACGCCTACACTAAAGATGGAACTAATTCATCTCTCCAAGCAAATATTGAAATTTAAATTGGAACTAGATACATTACTATAAAGTTTTCCCACAAATCTGTCACCAAATCCATGAAATCTAGAAATATCTAATACGCGATTTTATAAAAATCCACATTTTTTTTTTTAATTTAAGAAAAATCTGAGAAAAATAATACATTTAATGTGCAAATAAAATAATAATTGTGCAACAAATTTATCCAATCAAAATGTAACATTATCTAATTTTCTCACACACCACATTTTTTGATATGCACCTGTTACAGCATAAAACACTGACTAAAAGATATTTTCATCTATCTATAAAAAATATTTTTTCTCTTATTATTTTTTTTTGTTCTCTTTAATTCCCCGGAAGAACTTAATTTAAAAAACCTCTCTATATAATATTTCAGCTACTCCATTAACTGCATTGGTGCACGTTATAATAAGAAAGTAAACTGAACATATTATTTTTTTTAAACACTATATTAATAAGTATATAATGAAAAATAAATAATTTTATTTTTTGCAATCAAATTAATTAATTTTTATGCATAAAGCTCATATTGGAATATGCAGATTTATATTAAAGTATCATATTCTAAATAAAAATTCCCTAGAATTATATTATTTTTTAGTTAATAATAACAAGGGGATTTTCCTTTGACATAAAATGTACAATTTCATTTATACAAAAGCCACACAATTTAGAAAAACTAAAAGAAAAATAAACCAAAATAAAAAACCAAAATAAAACTCAAAGCTTTCAAAGTTAAACAGCACAAGCAAAAAACATCTGTGATTTAACTTTTTAAATCTAATACTGTTGATTTCAACCATGAAACATGATCCCATTTAAAAACAAAAAATCAAACACATATAGCATTTATAATGTTCAAATAATGCACATACGTAGTACAGATCTGTACACAGTACTTTTTAAATTTTTATTTCTTGTCCCTTTCAATTTCCAAGTTTACTCAAGGAGAGAAATTTATGGATACACTAAGTAACATTTGGAAAAGGGCAATATTGACTGTGGTTGAGAAGGAAAATAAAAAGCAGAATTTAAAAATAAAAAAATAAAAAAAATCGAATCTGAAATTTCTATAAAATTCAAATTCAATCACATCACAGTGTTTATTTCTAACCTCAATCTTTTTTGCAATTTATACTGACTAAGATTAAAGCGAGATGCAGTTAAATGAGTAAAACGTTTGATATCATTGGAATATCACTTAACTTATTACTATTATAATAATTTTTATAATAAACTTTAATTTATCTTAATTAAATTAATTACTTCAATTAAATTTTAATGCAATTGGAAGAAGCATCTCTTTTTTACGTCATTCTTTAAACTTATATACCGTAGTCAGTTTCCTAACTAAAAATGATAAAAGAAAGCATTTCATGTCTTCTTACGACAATTTAAACATCCAAAATTAAAATTAGAAAATAAAAACCCATGAAATAAACAAAACCTAATTACCAGCATTTCACTTGCATTACAAATCGCACAAATTGGAGAAAGACCAGAAGTACAGAACAATTAAAATTGTCACTTTTCAAATGCCTTCCATCACTCGCAAACATTTTTAAGGCAAAGCATCGTATATTAGTTTTAAGTATTTGGTTTTCAGGACACTGAACCAAAAAATTTCACAACGCATTTTGTCCCCCGCTTGTCTCTCAGGACGGGTTTTTAAGAATGCGTTTCTGACGAAAATCGTAAACTTTACGACAAAAAAAGACCATTTCTGGCGAAACGTAGCCGAGAGGTTGCCGGTCTTTGCGTAAATAACCTTCTTCTGGATCAGGAACAACCGAACTGTTAAGACGAAGATTATCTTCGAGAAAACGAACTCGACGACGATATCTTCAAATAAAACAATTAAAAGATCCGTTAGTAAACAAAACCCAATTTATTTGCTTCAAAAATTAACCTGCAGTACTCGTTAAACGTCAACACATAACACTTGTCCTCGATACAAGCTACACTGTTGATATCTTTGTGTTTGGAAGCGAATATTTCATCCTCCATGTGATAAGGCTTACGACCAAATTCTGTGTGCTCTGGTCGATAGTACCACAACAAACTTAACATCATTTCACCTTCAAAAAAAATTTTTCAAAATGAAAAAAAATCAATATTCACTCTATATTAAAAAAAAAATGTTCACAAAAAAAATTCAATACCATCCTCAGGATTTTCCCACAAAGCAGCAATTTTTGCTACGAAAGGCAAATCGTTTTTCCTCGGTCCTGATTTCAGCAGGACAGAATCCCGAACACGTATAATATCACCCTCAATGTGTCGCATAGCCGGATAACAAGTCCTCATTAAAGGCGGATCGTCATTCTATTGAAAACAGACAATTAAAAAATTAAAAAAAATTCAATTCAACTTCAACTTCAACTCACATTAAACTGAACCAACTGCCTGACACTCTCTCCTTCCCATGTCCAGCCGTTGGAGTAACGCGGCATTCTTTTCAACATCTTCAACTTGACAACAGGACGCAAATAGGACGGTACGCCCATGTATTTATCGTTCTTAACCATCACGGAGTTGCGGCCGTGTTTACTCGAAACTCGTTGTTGTTCCCTGTTCTTGTTAACATCTCTCTTATTGATGTTGATATTATTGGAACGAACTCGCAACACTGGCCCGTGAGGCTTACTTAAGAGCACACGCGTTGCCTTGTTAATGCATTCGCGTCTCGCACTCTCCGAAGATGCTGGCGATGTTGTCGAAGTGTCGAGTCGCCGGCGTTGCTTCAACAAACTCACATCACTTCGCAGTAACTTGATGCGACCACGTGGAAGTCGATCGAGTTTGTGTTGCCACAAGCTATTCACTTCTTGTCGCAGTCGCCGACAATCCATTTTCGCACCGAAATTACTGCCACCAGTTCGACCCTTCTTCACCACCCGCTTCCCCCCCTCTTTCTTCACCACGGTGTCCTTCTCATCACCATTCGTGCACTTCACCACATTTTCCGACGTCATGAAACACTTCGATGGACTCTGTTTGGAACTTAGTGCACACAAAGATTGAATCGGAATCAACATTGGAGGTTTCAAAGGCGGCTCGTCGCCCGCACTGCGCTCCTCCTTTGGCTGAATGTGCAATGTGGGTGCGGGAGAACACGCCTTTGAATCGGAAAACTGACTCTTGAAGTTGACTGCCGATGCTTGAAACGTGTCTTGCATGTGTTGGAAGGGTTGACGTCCCCCGCCATCGGGTGGACAATGTTCGGGGAAAAACCCCTCCTGAGGTGAAGGATGCGAATTACATCTGTCCTGCGAAAACTGACCAGCGGAAGGAGGCACCGGTTGCACTGCTGCACACTTGGATTGCGCACACGACTGAGTGGAATACGGAGGTGTCGGATGCGGCTCGTATTGGATTGTTTGCTGAGGGGCAGGATGGCATTGATCTTGAGAGTAGAGCGCTGGAGATGCTGGCTGGAGGTGAGGATGATATGGAACAGGTTTGTGGATAAGGCAAGGGTCAGTCGTTAATGTTTGGATCAGTGGACCAGCAGGTTGGTAATAACCTGTAAAAATAAACAGTATGTAATTAATTTTATTGCACTTATTAAAGATTCAGCACT
Organism: Strigamia transsilvanica; assembly: GCA_034701245.1. NCBI lineage: Eukaryota > Metazoa > Arthropoda > Chilopoda > Geophilomorpha > Linotaeniidae > Strigamia > Strigamia transsilvanica. The sequence goes on along the minus strand of JAQIXU010000077.1, from coordinate 43,101 downwards.
TTTCATTATTCTAATACACTAGTTTGGTTTATCTAAATCCATATTAGATTAGATATAAAGCTGACCAGATCAAATGAATACCAGATTTACATTTGAAAATTTGAGTTTAAACAAGTAGTTTCTTGTTTAGATATGTTGTTTAAAAATGTTGTTTAGTCTAGACGACTATTCTAGTAAATTTAGATTGGATAAACAAATACGAAATGAAAAATCAAAGTAGAAAAATACGCTTTGACGCAAAAGAAACTGTAGCTATTTATCCAGAGTAAATAGTGGACCGCAGTCAATAGATGTGATTGAAACCACAAACAGCCCGGATCTAAAAGAATTGAACGGAAAATCTCCTGATTGCCGGCGGTTGGAATAAATTAACTATATCGTGCTGTGGAGGACTCAATAGAACACTGGCTGTCAAAAATAAATTAGGATAGCAACTATTTCTTTTGTATTTTTTTAAAAAACACTTTGTAGCACTTTCCCAGATGAAGGACGTTTTCGAGACTTAAACACCCTGTGGATTTGTTTTCAAAAAGCGGATCAAACTACAGCTTAATAATTAACTGCTCGAAACAAACTCTCATTAAGTCTTATTTTTTATTTAATAACTCTTGCACGCCAGCTGCAATTGCATTTAAAGCTGCTACAGCTTCACATTAAATTGGCTGCTTTAAAATGTACGCACCTCTACCATGTTGATTTATTCAATTTGCAAACTAAGAAATTTCATTTTATTAGGCCTATCTATGTTTTTAAAACCTATATTTACTCACACCAAAAGTGAACACTAGGCGCACATTCAATATAGTTAAGAAAATGCCACTCAGAAATCTTAAAGGTAAAGTCCACCAAATAAAAACATTTTATTCATGCCTTCAAAAATGGTTCCGCATGCCAAATTCCATTAGTGATGAATATTAACGTAGTTCTTCTACCAATATCAAGCCAAAATAAAATGTCTTGCAAGAAGACAAGTTCAGGACACTGACTTTTTTTGCTTATGCAGAAACAAAATACTTGCTGTCAACGAATAGAAAATGAGGTCATGATGACATTGCATACGACATTCGTCAAGATTGACTTTTTGGCAGATGACAAAGTATATTCTTACATTCTTAAATCCCACTGTACATTCTTGTGCAGTGTGAATGACGAGCCTGCTTGCTTGCTTGCTTTGTTCTCGCTAGTGTGAATCAGCCTCCAGATGCTGGCAAGAAGAGTCAATAACAATCAGCTCAGCGTAAGTTATTCGAAAAGATGATTTCGAAAGTAAAGCATGAGACAGTAGGCGCATTCATTAAGTAATTTAGACTAATCAGCATCTTAAACAACACGTTTAAACTGCTTTTTAAACCACTTGTCTCGATACAAGTCGAAAGATGGCAGCTGATTTAGTCCGTTTTCAGTCGCAGTGGCCAGTGGTGCTCCTACAGCTTCGCATTTGCGAATATTTACTATTTGACCCTTTACAAAAAAAGTTTGTCGTCCCCTGTTCTAGAATAATGACTAACTTATTCACATCACTTTTGAGATAATAAGAACGGGTGCTCAGATGTTGCCTAAGCATGCCCATGCGCTGTAGTGTCGAGGGCCTAAGTGAATGATGTCACAAGCCATAAGATGCTTTTGATGGTGTCCATTCCATTCCCTGGTTACACCTTTATTTATTTTTATATTAATGTTGGCTAGCATGGTAGCAGCCAGACGGTTGACATTATACAACTCATTTACACAAACATGTCAACCAGACTGTCTCTAATGATTAAAGAAGAGAAGGCAATACAAACATTATTTCCAGTAAAAAAAGTATATAAAAGGTCAACAGTACTGTAATTTAATCTAAATATTAACACAATGGACCATTTACCTTTAATTATTGTTGTTTTGTGTGTTTCATTTTCTGTAATCATTTGCACGACATCAAGGTGAAATTTTTTGTTCATGGTTATGATGCATGTGCAAAATCGCAAATGGAATTTCACATCTCCATTGAATTGCAACTAAGCTGAGTCCACCATGTTTTTTAGTAAATCAAATGAATATACAAAACTAGAACTACGTCAAGTTAGAGTCCTACAATGCAACAAACCATAACAAAACGTTTCGTCGACTCAAACAACACTTTTTTAAAGATAAATAGTAGTGTATTCATAAAGTCATTTAAACTTGTCCATATTTAAACCAGTTTAAATTAATTTATGAATGTGCCTAGTAATTTCAGGAGCTCCTACTTTCAATGATGTTTAGGTTAGATTAAACGCACGTACTGAACCGTTTCTCTTTATATAATTTAATTTAACAAAAAGTTTGCAATTTCCAAAACAAAAAAAAATTGAAATAAGACATCATAAAAAATTAGTAATTTTTTCAATTTTTCATACGGTTGTGTTGAAATTTTTGTTAGAAATTAAAAGATATTTCGGAATTTAAAATGAGGTTGTGCCTACACCTTTCTACAGTCTGGACCCGGTATCCTCAAACACTGGCTGCATTATAAAAAATTGTGTTCCAAGTGTTTTAGGTGTCTGTGTTTTTGTTTTGTGACAAAATACAAAAAATCAATATACGAGCACCTAAAACATTGAAAAAAGCGCATTTATAAAATGCAGTTACTAAATTCTATTTTTTCCACACGAAAACACAGAAGTCTAAAATTGTTTATTGCGCATGAGTAAATAGTACCATTACCTGTTATTATTTCTAAAAATCATGTATTTGTTGCGTTCATGTGTGCACAGACAGGGATTTTTCAGTTTGATTTTGGCATCAGGACACCGAGCACAAACTGTAGTTTCTCATTCTCAGAATTGGTTAGTTCCGCAATTTTTGTCCTGGTCTATCAATAGGTGCATTCAAAGTTTTTGTTTTTGTGGTTTTTGGTGTTTTTATGAACAGTAAAAACAGAAGACAAAAACTTACCTAACACTGAAAGTGTGGAGAATATTTAGTTTGTATGTGTTTTTGGTGCAGTTTTTGCACCTCACGCTCGGAATTACGAGTAAATGGCGATAAAAAATTCTTTCATTAAACTAACGAATTGTGATTCTGGCTCACCTATCTGCACTTAAATATACATTTACTCATGTTTTAGGTGGTGGATATTTTGCCCCTCGACCTAACTTTCGTGGCAGCCATTTTGGATTTGGTTGTAAAAACCAAAACCCGAGCTTATAGCTTATTGGTTAAACCATTCCACAAACCACTCCAGCCGTGGTTTTTTTTGCGGTTTTTGGTGATGGTTTATGGCAGTTTTTGGTGTCAATTCGGTTTATATAAACGCAAAAAACGATACTAACAAAAACTTTGAATGCGCCTATTGTTTTTACCATAAATCGGTTTTAGAAAGTACTAAAACAGCAGGAAATGTTGCTCATGTACAAATATAAATATCGTGTAGCATTAATCTTTAAGCATATTTATTATTCAATAAGGCTTTCTTCAGACCAAGATAAGCACTCAAACAGTAGGTCCTGAGTCTGATTATTAGAATTATGATGGTATTCAGTTATTATATTTAATGCTTGAAATTTAAGTTATATGTCCAGTGTATGCTGTTGGTGCGTACATACTTCATCCATTCAGACATCTACTCGTAGTTTGAACAGGACCGTTGGCCTGTTAGAGCCCTTTCACATCTGTGGGGACCCGGTCTATGTCCCGGCCACAACAACACTAGTTGCATAAATAGTAGGGGAGAGGGGGGCACATTGGGACAGTTTTCATGTTTTTCCTTTTAATTTATAGTAAAGTTTTCTCCGGAATTTGTGCTTTTGGTTTTTAGTTGACATAACCTTCCTCTAACTTCAAAAAAATTTACACGTCTTAAACTGTAACCAGAAAATAATTAAACATGATTTACTAGAAGACGTCCCAATCTACCCCATGGGTAGGGCACATTGGGACAATAATAAAATTTAATTAATCGACTGAGACTGGAAGACTTTAAAGAAATAATTAGTAGGCGCATTCATAAAGTCATTTAAACTCGTTTAAATTTTTTAAACCAGTCTAAATGTCAAATTTAACATGTAAAATCTTACATTTAGACTTGTTAAAAAAATTTAAACAAGTTTAAATGACTTTATGAATGCACCTAGTGTGTTTCAATAGTGGAAGAAGGTAAATTCGTAGACTAGAAAATTGGTACTAAACAAACATAAAAATAAGGAAGTTTCAACTTAACAAATGTGTGAACATTGAATCGTTATTTTTTTAAGGCATTCTTGCCTCTAGTTATCTTTGCTACAACTGCATTTTTCTCTGATGTGCCTTTGAGAACCTTTGTAGTCCCTGCTTGCCTTTCTCATCTCTTAGCACATCCTGAGGAACCTTCAGGTAATGGTTACACAGCTTCTAGCATAATAACATTATTAACTCTCCTAGGAGTCAATCATTTATCAGTAAGAGATTCATTTCTTGACTTAGTAACTTCTTGAGGTTGGCAGTGTGTTTGGTCTGTGACCACAAAAAGTCCATATCAGATTGAATAAGCCCTCCATTGAAATTGTTAACCTTTTACAACCAAACTATGAAATGATAAAAATTGAAATGTGCAAGTATCTGAAGAACAACTTCACCTTACTAAGTAGAAAAGCAAAATTTACTTTTTGATGCAAAAAAACAACTTACTGGTAAAACAATTGACCTGCCATTTATAATTAGCAAATGACATCATCCAGCATGAATGTTTGGTTATGCCATGTAGTGTTATTAATATGAAATTTTTTCCACTTAACAGTAGTGAGTTATAGGACTTGTCCCAATGTGCCTCCCTCTCCCCTAAATAAAAATAACTGGGGGTTGTCTCGATCTAACTTAAATAATGAATGCAGGTTTAGTCCAATTTCAGTCGCAGTGGGAATGCACATAACATTTAAACACCAAAGCATTTCTAAATTGAGTGCCCTTAAACAACTCTTGTTGTTCAAACAGCTGTCTAAAATATGCATTTAGACTGGTTTAAGACTAAAAGATTTTTCGAATACAGCTACTAACTGCATTTGGAAAGTCATTTAGTTTAATTTATCCAATTTAAGCTAGTCTAATAAAAGTGTAAGCGCATTCATGAAGTCATTTAAACTGAATTTAAACCAGTTTAAATGACTTGATGGATGCGCAGATGCACCTAGTTTAAAATCCTGTTTAACAAGAAAAGTTATTTGCAAACACTTATATTTGTGTAAAATTATGTCACATGTTCACAGGAATTGTTTTACTAAATTCAAGCCGTAAATTCCTTTGTTGTTCGAAACACCACCCCTTCACTTATTCACTTGCTATATTTTAGCAACTTAAATTTACTTATGATGTGAAAATGAAAGCTCGCTGAATACAATGCTTTAAAAACAAAGTAGTCGTCGAAACGTTTCTTCCAGACATTTCCCCCTCAGACAGATCACGAGATAGCTATGTCGCTAAGTGCCGAGTTTGTCCTCCAAAACAGAGTACAAGGAATTCAAAAACACTGGAAATTCCAGTTGCAAATTTCAATGGCACCCGATCCAACTATTCATCGGTTTGACTTAAATTTTTTGAGATAACCGACATCAAAAATCGAGTGCCATCCAAAGTGCTAAAACACTTATTAAGCCTAATAAAGATATTTGCATAACAAAATAACAAAATCGCATAAATAAAAATAAATATCCTAAAATAAAAAAAAAAATAAAAAACAAGATTTACCAGAAGCATATGTAATAGGACTCGATGGACCATAATGAGATACAGCAAAGGCGTTGCCATAGTGACGTGGCAGGGCGACATTGACCACAGGTAAGTTGCTAATGGTGTTTGGCAATCCGTTAAGAGGGTAAGTTTGCGAGCTGGATGAAGACATCACAGAATTGGAAAAGGAATAAATTCCAGTTGGCAGATGAGTTGCCGCATGAAGAACACCACTAGCCATCAGATGAGGCGCTGATGTCAAATGGACAGACGCTTGGCCCTGACTCAGTGGCGGGGACGGAGGAGGGGAAAACGTCTGCGACTGTTTAAACGTGTGAATGCGCGAGATGCATATACTCGCATTTGGATTGATATAAACCCCCGTGATGGTCACTTCAGAAGTGTCCTCCTTCTTTTCCACTCTCTCTTTCCCCTTCTTCGAGTTCTCGTTTCTCGTTTCGCTAAACACACTTTTCTCCTTCTCCTTTTCCTTTTCATTCTCCCCCATCACCACCACCACCACCTCCTCGTCGACTTGTTTCGTTTTTCCGCTGCCGCTGCTGTTGTTGCCGTTGTTGTTGCTGCTGTTGCTGCTGTTGCCACTGCATTCTTTTTTCTTGTTACTGCATTTCGCCACTTTCCCATTCCCCTCTGCATTTTTAACGATTCCAGCGCTTTTTTTCGACTTGTCCGAACCACTTTCCTCAGCCTTTTTACCGCTTTCCTTCTCCACTTTAACTTGTTTCCTCGGCCTGTCGAGGGAATAACTCGCTGCCAAAATTGCCTGCGCGTTCAAACTAGCCATACGGCGACACGTGATCACTTCTCTCACTACTGTCGGGTCCACTTTGCATCGTTTCTTGGGCGCCGGCTTCTCGCTCGAATCCGATTCCGCGCTCCGTTTTTGACCTGCACTCTTCTTCCCCGCTGATGCTTTCTTCGCAGCCGCATCCTTGTCGTTCGTGTCGCTATCCGAGCAAAAACTCCTCGCCTCGTTCTCGTACAGAATGTGCACTTTGGCCTGTGCATTCAAACTCGCCATTCGCCGCAGTCGAGGACCCTTCCAAAATCCAAACATGTTCTTAAGTGCATCCAAAGCTTTCTTCGCAGCTAATTGTTTATTATGTTTACTCTTCGACACTTTCCCCTTCTTACTCTTCCCTTTACTCGCCTTGCCATCTTTTTTACCCCCATTTCCTTTACCCCCGCCTACTTTAACTCCTCCACTTCCTTCCGATCCCTTTTTTTTCGTCGGGGAACTTTCCCTGCTACTTCCCTTCTTTTTACAGTCCCCGCTTTTTTCTTGACAAGTTGACGCACAATTCTTCGCCTTCCTCGTCTCTTTCGTCTTTTGTTTCCCTTCCTTGCCACTGTTCTTCTTGCCTTTTTCGGCGACGCACGTTTTTTTCTTGCTGTTGCTCGTATCTAGGCCGACCTCATTCGCCTGATTCGTTCCGCACGACTTTTGACTACTCGAGCTGCTGTTGTTGTTGTTGTTATTGTTGTTATTGCCAGAGCTGGACGTCGAACTAACGGAATTTTTCACACATCCCGTTCCGTGGCTTCGTTTCGGGTCAGCTCTTTTCGCATTTAGGGCACCGACTGTTGTATTCGTTGAAACGATTGGGTTTGAGGTACTTCCACCTTTAGCTCCATCATTCGATTTAGTGTTGTCCATCGTCGATGTGTGGGGCATTTTTAGGGCTGACCATTCAACCCCGTCCCTAAAAGAAAAAAATAAATATAATAAATTTTTGTTTTCGTAATAATAACAGTAACTTTTTTTTAAAAAAATAAGTGAAATATGAAACAAATTATTTCAATAAGAAACACGAGTTCCTTGGATAAATATTTTCAATACGTGGAAACATGAAATCCAGCTCATCTTTTTCCTTTCATTTGATAAAAACAACGATCCACAATTTTCCATTTAATGGAGGAACCGACACAATAGACTATTATTTCCAATTACATCATTAATTAAAACGTACGTAGAGTGTTTTTCACTCAGGCAGCAAATAAAAACCATTAATAAAAAAATTTAAAAAAAAAAATTAAAAATTTAAATAAAATCTTTTTTTTTTCCCGTTTTATTAAAAACACATTTTCAATATGTTTTGAAACAATACTAAGGATGTAAGTTATGAATTCAAACAGAAATCCATATACGCACGCATATCGATGATTGAAAAAGACAAAGAAAACTTACAGAAGCAAAAAATTCAATAATATCGGTGGATAAAAATTTCACGAATGAATGATTCATTCCTCTTATCACATACAAACTCCTCACACGTGACAACACTATTTCCAAACTTCTTTTTATATTTACGCCTTTTAAAAAAAAAAAAAAAAAAAAAAAAAAAAAAAAAAAAAAAAAATGGATGGTAGTGGGGGGTCAAAAGAAACTCAAAAGCTTTTGTTTTTATAGACCAAAACAAACCTGAAAAGCAGAGCAGTCACTTGAGATGTGTTTACCTATAATAAATCATTCAAAAACCTTCATACTATACTTATGAAGTATTTTTGAATGGTTTATTTATTTTAAAAAAAAATCAAAAAAAAAAAATTTTTCCCAATCAGATCCCAATTTCCCATTTAAATCACTGCCTAAAAAAAAAAAAACCTAAAAATCAAAATCAACCAAACCATACACATCCTGCGTAGAAAAATGCTGACACATCATTCATTAGGCCTATTTTCCTTGTTAATAAAGTAAACGCCAAATGAAATTAATCCAACATCGAATTAAACTCTCGCGAGACAAATGCATTCCTAATTGACGACCTACCATCAACTCAAATATCGAGCGTCTCATACGCGCCAATTACCAATCAAACAGCCAGACGACTATTGACACACCAAAAAACCAACTCATCCCGTCCCCTCCAACAAAACCCCGTTTTCACATCCACATCTCATTCAAAAAAAAAAAAAAAAAATCCAATTCCCCTTCACCCCGTTCCATTCCCATCACACATCCCCACAAACATGTCGCCACTTAGACCTAACGACCAACTGTGCAGAAATCGCTATCGACACGTCACCAAAAAAGCAAGCAAACAAAAATACACTTTTCCATACCTTTTCCATTCAGTCCCTAGAGAAACGAACTACCTCATGCCGATTGCTGCGCACGTAGCCGAGGGGAGTCTCAAAGAGAACAAGGGGGAGAGTCACGAACTGCACAAGCAGCAGCACCGACAGCAGCTGCTGCTCCTGCGTCCATATCTGGGCGGGAAGAAAGTCTACAGCCGGGGGATTCCAATGCAGGAAGAAGGGCTCGTTTCACCTTCCTCCCACCACCTCCCCACTCTCTCTCGGTCTCTTTCCCAACTTTTTTCTTACTCTTACCCACTTAGAAGACTGGAAAGTGGTCAGCATCACCTGTCCGAAGTGTCTTCAAATTAAACTTGTCACGAGAATATGAGTTTGGCCCACAATCTGCGGTTATTGACTCCCTGCGAGAAGGCAACGTGGAGCAAAGGCCTTTGAGTTGAGCCAATTGTAAAGCGTGAATTGCAACTTAAAAACGTACAAAACACGGCGCAAATTACCATTTGCAGTTGGATCTTGAATTTGGAGTTATTTACACGTTGCTACGTGATAAAATACGTTCTTCAAACAGGAAATGGGGAACGAAACACCAAAATTTATATAAAAATAAAAAAATAAAAAAAATTCTTGTAAAATGTTATAATTAAATTTTTTTACCCCCAATTTTTTTTTACCCTTCGATAAAAAAAACACAACTCATTGAGTAAAATAGTGAACACCTGCCTTAGCTCATCGACCTTGAGGTCACGGATCACGGACGAATGGAAAATTGGAGATTGTGGTTTTCGACAATACTTCAACGTGAATGACTAAAAATGTAAATGACGTCACTTGTGGCTAACCTCGGCAACTCGTGCCTGCAGCAATAATTCCTCTCACATTCATTTCGATTGCATAACGATGCACTTAGAGGAAGTTTTCCACCATCGACTCGTGTTGCCAACTAAGTTAACGTGCCCCACTCTGCCCCTCCTTAATTTTCCCCTCGGCTATGAACATCACCTGCTCCTGTTGACAAAAGCCCCGCGTCCGTCTGCTCAAGCGCGTGCTCGAGGACCCCCTGCCCAAGTCCTGTGTCCAATAAACCCTATTCTGTTTATGCACAAGCGGGTCAAACTGCGAATTCCGATGTTCAACTCGAAAACTCTAGAGAAAAAAAATGGCCGACTTGTTTTCGGTTTGCAATTGCACAATTTCCGTTTTATCTTAATCTAAATTTATTTTTCATGGCTTGTTTCAGAATTTAAAAAAAAATAAAAAATTATGGTTTTTTTTTTATTTAAATGTTTATACGGAGTATTAAAAGCTGTGCAGCTTCATTATGGTAACTAATAATTCATTAATTAAGAAAAACCGCCACACCTAATTACATGTTTGTTAGTTTTTTTATTTATTTTTTTAAATTTAATAAATAAAACTTGAATTGTTTATTAATATTTTTTTTTATATACAATTGTATATAAAAAAAAATTGTTTGAGCTCAAGGTACACGTTTCCACTGGAGTCAAGTATATTGAAAGCCGTATGACTCCCACAGTAGAATGTGCACATTGAACTTCCTTTTCCCCCATGTAAGAAAAATGTTATTGAAAACTAAACACAAAAGTCAAGTGATTTCCAATCTGCCTAGTTCCTTGTCACATTAAAAATTGAAGACAAAAAAAAAAAAAAAAAAATCAAAAATGACAACTTTTCTTGGTGACATTATTTTCAAATCGTCTTATCACGGCCCAATTAGTAAATGAATACTAATCCACTTAAAAATAAGGGGCTAATCTTGAAATTCAGAGATAAACCTTTTGGCATGTGGGGAAGGCAATGGAAAAACCTTTGCAGTGTTGTCACTTCACGTCTTATCAACACCGGGAAACCTTAAATAATAATTTTAAAAAAAAGTCTCAATTTCCAGAGGGGAAATTCCTTATCCTTTTCGAGTTTTCTATGCCAGTCTTGCGAGCAGAAAAAAATAAAATGGAACCAGCCACAACACACCTAAAAGGCATGTCGAGTCGAGTCGAGTCGTCGACCGATCAAATCTTATTCCACATCTAAATCAATTGGGGAAAAAAAATTACATTTTTCCCATCAATGACTCAATATACAAATCGGTTAATGAGAATATGCGTAATGAATTAAGTTGTCGACATCTCCATCCAATTTAGGTGCCATCGGGAAAGAATTTCCTGTTTAATTATACACGATTTACTGCTTTTCGGCACGGAACAATAAGCCCCATCCGCAAACGAGAAAACATCAGATCCAATCTGGCAATTGCAGTCGTTCTAGACATTTTAAAAATCGAACCGACAGGAAGCTTCACCGAATTACGAACCACAGAGGATAATCTCAGCAAATTTTACAGGTTGGAGGTAAAAAATTCCTCAGATTTTACCGGATTTTTGTTTTATTTCCACGATCAATACGAATCCTTAGACAAAAATGTTAATTTTTTAGAATTTCTTTTCTAAAATTCAATTTTCCTGCCAAAAAAAATCCCCAAATAAATGTAATCGCGTACCAAAAATCAACAAAACATCCCTTCTTTCTTTTATCTAATCAAACCACCTAACCTACAAAACTAAATGATGAACTTGGATAGCGATTTCATCACAAATCAACAAAATCCCGAACACTTGAACAACTACGGTAATCCCAGTCAAACTGTTTCAAACTAACCTTACACGACGATCACGACTAATTACCTTGTAAAAAGAGCAAGAAATAAATATGAAAAAACTGTTGGTTTACACAGCCGTTGATAGCTTCTCGCCTTTCATGCCCTAAATAGATTATTGATCGTCAAAAACAATAACAATAGCCACATAAAAATTGCTTCTAAAAATAAACAATAGACGAAAAGAATGAAGCCGCATACGAAAATTGAGTAAACGCACGAGCAAATAAAAGGGAATTAAGTGAGCACACGTAATGATAACCACAAAACAAAACAAAACAAAAGCCATGGTTTACTACACTACACTACGTACGTAATAATGTGGCAGTGCTTCTTGAGTGAACGAACAAAGCTGATATCCAGGCTGGTAAAACCCATTCCATCAAAACATAGTCCACCATAAGCCCCACGTTGACAAATATATATAGCGAAGCGGTAACGACTAGCGAGTCAGTAGAAAAACCCACGACACGATATGTCTGTTCACGAGCAGAACGTAAAGTCGGACTAGCGTAAGACTTGAGAAAGAATGTTTGAATTTTGCACGCACCGCACTCGCCAGCTTCCAATCGATGCACACGCAGTCAGGTCACTGAATACCAAACACCGAAATCATGTCGCAAACCACCATGTATTTCAATCAAGCACATAACTTTATTCTTGGCTACAACACCGCTCTCTTTTACACTCTTCAAAAAACGAGTGTAAGCTGAAGAAAATACATTTATATCCATTTCTAATTCCAATTTTTTTTGTGGAATTTTTCCTTTTGAAATTTCTCATGTAATCAACCAATTTTGTAAAAATATTTTTAGACGGGAAATGACATCCGATGCAGCCGCTCGAGATGCGCCTTGGTCGGCCGAAGCGCAGCCCATTTCCCGTCGAATTTATTTTCAAAACATTTAAATTTAAAACCTAGGATAAATGTCTTATAATTTGTGAGGATGTTTCTGTGCGTGGTCAACAGTTCTCTCGTAACAAGTGCCAAGTGTATATTTATTATTCACACTTTGATTTAGTCAGAAAATTTTCGCTGCTGAATAAATGCTGAGTGCCTGAAGGGCGCCATGAATTTATGCTGGCACGAATGGACCATTTTCATTGCTGCAAGATTTTACTCCATTTGACCCCCTAAGCTTCATTTTTGTACCGCTAAGGCAATGGCACAGAAACAAGGTTTAAGGGTCATAAAGTCGTGTAAAATGTGGAATGAAAAGGGTCTTAGTTGAGTGACTTAAGCTAAGTTATCCATAAAAATCCACATTATCATGAGATTATTGAAAAAGATTATATCATAGAGTAAAAAAAAAGTCAAATTAGGCTGCACACGTATACAGTAGAACCACTAAACGAACCTAAGATATGGTTTGTGCCCGCAAAAAAATGGCGCCCATGGTAGTTTGCAACCTGGTGGCCAAAAACTGCCGTTCTGATTCTTGATGCCAAATTCAAACTGCGCATGCCTTCTGCATACAGAAAAACGTACCAACAAAAACAACAAATGATGAATTATTTCGGAGTCTACAAAAATAGGCACAGCACCATTTTTGGAGCTTGTTTTTACATGTGCGCAGAAAGGAATGTGCAGTTTGAATTTGGCAGTTAGTGATTACAAAACATAACGTTCTAAGTGCTCTAAAATTTTAAAAACAATTGCTAGGATTGTGTAAAGCAAGCCCAAGTTGGAAAAAATATATAGAATTGATCATAAAAGAAGGAAAAATAATGGAAGGAAATATTTCAGGCTACCAATGTTTAAAAAAAATGAGAAGCAAACGCAAAGGAATTCCACCTGAGTTCAAAATAGGTGATAGAAAAAAAAAATATGGTGAATAAAAGAAGGAAAAAAAGAACAGGGAAGAGCAGAATAGAAAGTGAAGAGATAGCAGTAAAGTACGAAATTCAAAAAATCAAAGCAAACGTGCCATAAGATGGACTTTTTGGAGAATAAAAGTCCAATCTCGCCATTCGCTATGCACAAAAAAAGGAAAAATCTTAAATCCCAAATCTTAATGTTTAATGCATGTCGGGGGTAGAAAAGTAGTATTTTTTTTTATCTAAGATAAGAGAACCTGTCATTTTGTTTTTCTCAATTTGGAATTATAAAAACCTGAGAATACATAACACATATTACCTATGAGGAAATGCATGCGACCGTTACAGTTCAACTGTATAACAATTGGAGGTCAAGTTGTGTATTAAAATTAAAGTTGACAATGTAAGAAATCACTATTTACCTAGAATCACTCGTTCTTGTCGGCTTTTGTTCTTTAAATCATTTGTCCAATTCTGACATTTTGTTATGGTGTGATGTATGGAAGTGAGATGTCATGTCGCGCGGTTCAAAGTTCCTTATTTCTATCTAGGCTTGTTGTGAAATTAGCCCTGCTCATGCGAATGAATTAAAAGCCAGGACCGGGCGAGCAGTGACATCCACTTCGCACTGGTTTCCCGTCATAAAAATTAATAAATTTAATTAGAAAAGTGATTACTTTTTTTGGATTTCTCATTTAATTCACTCGGCGCACTTGTTCTTTAATCCGTTCACTTTTACGGAGGTGTGTAACAATTGCACCTGTTATTGGTTTTAAACGAGTGTAAACAAATTTAAACGTGTCCAATTTGCATATTTAGTAATTTACGGTTACACACATTGCATGTAATATGACATTTTCCATTCGTATAACTATTTAAACAACTACATGAACCCATCCAACAGTATTAAACAAACGAAAAAGAAAATATTTATAATTCAAATTCAGGAAATTCGGTTTATAAAAAAAGAATAAATTATTTTTAAATATTCATATTCAGCACCAACCCTCTAAACAATTTAAAACCTCCATTCATTATCATTTCTCCACTTCAAACCGACATTTTTAACACAACATAATTCATCCTACACATACAAACCCTAATTTACTTCAGACAACCATAAAATAAAATAAAATAAAATAAAATCCACTATAAGACTAATTTGTCCATTATAAAAGCGGTTACTGCATTGATGCTCGCACAGATTGCAACCGAAGTAATCAAGTTACAATTGACAAGAGACAGAGAGAGAGAGAAATCACAAACATGTCAGTCCTTCTATAATTTCATCAGTTAGAAACCAAACGTTTCTTAGAAATCGCTATTGACACAATGCACGCATCATCTCATCTCCTTTGACTCGGACATCGACATCATCGAATAGGACTCGCAATCCACCATTTCGTCCACTTTTTACTCGCAATTGCACGAGCAAATCTGCTGAGACGAGGTCTTTCCTTGAGCATTTCTAATGTGCAACCTACCACAAAAGAAGTTCAATAGTTGGCTCTCTACCAACCGTCCCAATGCGAAGAATAAAGTGGCTTTTATATCGGAAACCAAAGAAGACCGTTATCAGTTCGCCGCTCGCTGCCGACGCGACATTTGGCCCTGCAACACACCAATTGTGGTCATGGCCACCTCTTATTGCTCATCACGAGCACCGCTAACATAAAAACAATGCCGCGTGCAATTGACAATACCGAACACCTAAACATCTCGTCGACGATCAAGATCAAACAAATCATGAGCGCGCCTCCTTTTTATCGCCTACCTTAATTATATTGGATCAAACATCCTTTTTACCTCTTTTTTTACCTTTGCAATACCAAGTCGAGCCATAATCCCAGAACCAATCTAACTCACTACATGGAATCTGATGCTCCGAGGAATATTCCACATAAAAAGAATCGATATTTGATAGGAATTTAAACAAAATGGCCTTCAAACTCTTGTAATAAGAGTTTGAAGGCCATTTCTCAAACCGTTGTAGTTGATAAGTCTTATTAGCTGGAACAGTTTGAGAAATCGGTTGAATTCTAAGCAGTGATTTCACATTTAAGTTCCCCTCTTACGTTGTTGTCATTCGTCTCGAAGATGAACCTTGGATGAGGTTTGAAACGTCACGCATCCTCTTGAGCCCATCTTTATGTTTTTATAAACCGGTCACGACGTTAGCCTTTTATAGTCACAACAACGTAATTTCCTGCTTTAGAAAGCGAAAATTAATTAGCAATGAGAATAGATTTCAAATGCGCCTAAACCCTGGATACTTATGCAAAAAAAATTTCATAAAAATTGCAAAATTTTATGGAAAATTGCAAAATTTCATACAAAATAACAAAATTTCATTAAAAATTTCAAAACTTCATAAAAAATTTCAAAACTTCATAGAAAATTTCAAAATTTCATAAAAAATTTCAAAATTTCTATGTTTACACACACAAAATGTATACGCAAGTTGTACATTTTATACATTTTATGCATGCCACAAGACGAAAACAGCGATTTGTTCATTTATTTTGTGCATTTGCACATTTATTGGCACATCTGGTTATTTATGCAAACATAATATATTTCGTATGCATTTATTTATTTATCCTAGTTCTAGTTATAAAATTATGGCTAACGACCACAGTGCAACTATTTCTACTTAATTAATTACTGGTAATTTGTATCTGTGGTTATCCCATGTACTCTAATTTACTTATTTTGATTAAATCACTCTCCTGTGTAAATGTTTCTCCCAAAACCACAATACACAACATTTATATTTACACGCTTTAAATTCACACTACTTTTTGGAAAGCATTTTACAGTACATGATGTTATCCCAATAAACTCATAAAACATCTAGTGGGTATTTTCCTTCAGCTATGGTGTTGCGACTTACTTCCCAAAAGAGTAAAAATGTGTTTGTAAACAACAGGAGAGGATTTACTGTATCCACTGTTTCGAAAAGCTTCAGACGCATTCAGCACCTTGTCCTGTGAGTACCTCGAAAACCGGCAAATCTATAAATGCAAATCTGTTGCTAGAGAGAAAGCAGCCGTAAAGACGTTTCTTGCGGACCTCTCATTTGTCCCCTATAGATCCACGGATCATAAGATAAGTTGTGTTGCTAGAATGCTGAGTTGGCAATCACACTCCCAGAATCCATTTAAATACGGTACATCAAAACACTAGACAGTTATAAATAAGCAGAGTAAACGTGACAAGTGTAGCAATGCAATAATTCTTGAAAATATGAATACCATCAACTTGGGAGTTGACCACACAATAATTAATATAAAGTTTCAAGTTTCATCATGAGAAAGGCTAAAGCTTAATATTTACATTAAAGAATGTTGGGCTTATTTTGTTTCCTATCTAAATTTTATCACAAAATTAATATTTTAGTGTATTGGTTTAACACTGCAGTCTGGGCAACTCGTAACATTATTAAATATCTATATATTTTGCTTAAAAAAAAAAAAAAAAAAAAAAAAGATAGCTGCTCTGAATTCCATGACTTAAAGCAGAAATGACATCACGTTGAGTTGAATGAAATAGGTTTATTGCTATGGTTAGAACATGTAAAATTCTCGAAAAAAATTTTCTCTAAACGAATAAAGAGAAATTAAATGAAAAAAATTTAAAAGAATTCATCGGATTGCCAACTAACTAAAAACTACGATGTCAAATTCAGCTTATTCCTGTCCGCTTTACGAGATTTCGATCCTACGTCGTATATCCCCTTGATGAATAACCATGTCCTCGATTAACTTACTGTTAGTCATATCATATCATAACATGACGACGAGAATTTTCCTTCGGGATAACAAGTAACAATTTAAAACGATGAGTTAGCCCATAGCTAAATTACCGTGTATCCACATTTATGTCCATTTACTATATCCACGCCAAAAGTATAGAGCTGAGAAAACTATTTCACTTGGATCGTAAAATATCTGAACTTTAAGGACCACTAACTCGAAGAAACTAGGAACCATAAAAAAAAAAGTGAATTATGCACTTCTGATTGAGATCAACATCAAACAAGCTTCTCGTTTTACAAGTATTGGCATTAGGCACATTCAATAAAACATAACACGAGATTCTCGCGTAAAATCTTATTTTGAGCCTCGTGGCAACGACAAAAATTGCACGACTTCTGGAGAGTCGTCTTAAGGTCGTGCAACGAGTTTCATAACGTTTCCAGGCAATTTTTGAACTCAATAATTTCGTGTTAATACTTGTATAGCACTATACATTCAAGAACGACAACTGAAAACTGTTTATCCATGGAATTGGAAAAGCCACGGTATGACACACTGTAGTGATGACCTTAAGGATGTGCAGAAAGGCACACGTGGTCGTATTCTTTCCAATGCTCCTGTCATGGAATCAAATTACTTTGATTCATTTTGCTGTACGAATTGATAGTTTCTGTGGAAACGTCGCTAACTAAGCTTGTATTCAGTTTACAGAATTTCGGGTTATTTTCGGTTCGGTTTACTACGATTTAGACCGAATTTCGTTTCGGTTTAAGTTTCGGTATAGGCCAAACCGATAGGAAACTGCACAAAAGGTTATAGTAAATTTTTTACAATTATAATTTATAATTAATAATACTTTTTTCTTTTCAGCTTTTGTGGAAGCTTGCACAAATGTTATTTATACTTATTTCTTTTTAAATTCCAAATTAATAAAAAATTTCACCCGAAATTTTTTATTTGTTTTCAGTTCAGTTTCGGTTTGGATATTTTCAAACCGAATCAGTTCAGTTTATGGGGAAACCGACCGAACCGCGACGCTAACTGAAACAAGTCCGTATACGAGAGGTGTACTAAATGTCAAGAAATTAATTCTTTATAATGAGCTCTTATCGCTAATCTCCTCCCAGCCAAAGTATTGCTTCTGAATTCCGGTATCCACTTATGCAGATGCTCACAAGTTCCGCGATTCTGAGTCCTCTTATGGCAACATGCTTAACTGATTCCAAGACTACCAAGACGGAAACAGATCTAGAAAAATTGGATTTACCTTACCAACAGATAAATTTAACATTGAAAATGCATGATACAGTGACAAAATTGCATCAAATGCTGAAGACCAACCTACGAATACCGAATATTAAAACCATCAAATAGCGAATACCGAATGTTTGAATCACCAAATACCGAATAGTTACCGAATATTAAACACCGGATATTACCCATTTTTGGCCGAACACGCCGAATACCGTATGTCTGACAGAGATTCTGTAACCAGTCACAGAGTCGTGATAAAGAAAACAAGACATTTGGAATGAGAAATGTGCAAACCATGAGGCAACGGTCGTTTCTAAGCTGCATTAAAGGTCAACCGTCAAGTGCACTCAGTTTTAATCTTTCATATAAAATTAAATAAAATAAGCAGTAGCTGCATTCGAAAAGTCATTTAGACTGGTTTATCTTCTTTAAACCATGCAGACTAACAACAAAAGTGGTTTAAAGCTTATTAACTACAAAAACAATGGAAGTTAAACAACAAAACAACAAAACAGTTAGAGTGCCATTTTATAAGTTACATCAACAAAATCCTCAATGCTTTTAAAGATGAAATGACTTTTCGAATGCAGCTAGTAATATTCTTGGACAACTCTCGTTCGTTCTAATGTTTTAATTGTTTGTAGAAATCTCTCATCCCACATCTCATGCCCCCTAAAAAGTTGTTAGAAAGAAAAATCATGGCTCATGTGTTAGAAACAATATAATAATTAGAACCGGTCAGCTTGTCGAAAACATGTAAAATAGGAACACACGCGACTGTAGCTTATCAAAAGTTATATAATCGACTGACAGCATTGTACTAACGGCCCTTTTCAGACCAAAAGATGACCAATGCCTAGAAATGTCTGTGGGTACCCGAATGCTGAATGCTAAACATTTATATCATAGACATTTCGCAGTATGCGCAGCTTTAAGTATTCTAGGTGACCGATGCTTGTGTTTAATAAAAATACATGATCGAGACCGGTCACATATTTTTGTTCTCACAGACATTTATTTTCCCATGGCTTTAAAGTAATGGGATTTTAATAATTTTTTTCTATGATATGATTCTGTCACATGATTTCCAAGGACAGGATGGAATTTGTGAGTACTATTTCTTTCTGTTGGACAATTTTCAGGCGGCAGACTAGATTTAGGGTATGAGTACATTTTTTTACGATGTAAATTTTTTGGATTTTTTTTTTTTTTTAAATTTAGTATTCAAAATTGTCCCATTCATAATAAATATTCACAACGAGAAGAAAATAGTTATGCCATTTGCACAACGTACAATTGTTTACGACCAAACAACTCCCTGCTTCTGCCAGACAGTGTCTGTCACAATATTTTTAGACATTCGCTTCGAAAAAAAATTGATGAGTCGAGCCCATGCATAAAAATAAATAAATAAATAAATAAATAAATAAATTGATCGTTTGAAATAATTAAAAATGTCTCGAGATTTGCGCCTGGTTTGATGAAGTAAATACAAGTAGACCGGAAAGCAGTCTGTGAAGACTATCAAAAAAACAAAAGCTAGTTAAAAGAAATTTATAAGACGTGCACAGGCAGATTATCAACTAAGGAGGGGGTCCTTCTTCCCACTGCACTGACTTGTGAGTTTAATCTGTTTAGCTTGACCTCATTTTATCTCAACCTCGACATGCTTATTTCGTGCTCTCAAAATCCCCTTTAATGCAAAAATATCTTCAAATATTATCCCAAAAAACATCCACATGCTCTTGTCTTTTCTTTGACAAACACGACAAATCAAGTGTAGCGTGCAATCCAAAATCTGCTCCAATTTTTCTTCTTTTTCCCTTCCTGCCATTTGCCAAAACACTCAAAAAAGAAAATGGCGTAAACCAACTTTTCCTCCCCCATCCACTTTATTTATCTCGCGCCGAAAAAAGGTAAATAAATTGACGGAAAATATGTGAGACCATTTGACATCTATAAATAATAAAGCTTTTCCTTAACTACCATTTTGTCTTCTGTTTAATGCAAAGTTCATCCACTTTCACAGTGATTTATGGTTGGACAAAAAGAGAGAGAACCTTCGTTCTCAAGACTTAATTTCAAGATTAATGATGTCGTTGCAAACACTGACTAAGATCACACCCAACCTTTTTCTTTTTTGCTTCAACGCTCATAATTACCCATTGTTTATTAACTATTGTCTTTTTTTTCGAACAAAAAATGGAAATCATATTCATCTCATCACCGAATGATTGATTATGCCATCTAATAATTACGCAACCGGTCGAAATTGTTTTGATAGCAGGATCGCATAGCGAATTAAATAATTAATGAACGTGGCCTCTAGTAATCTCATACAATTGTTGTCATTTAAAAAATGTTATTGTTGGTATTACGGCTTTGTTCAAAAATATGTTATCAAATAATTACAGTGCCCTCAATGTTTTAATAAAAAGATAAACAAAATGTGCTAATCTGATTATTCTCTGAATAAGAATTACGTCATCGACAATTTTTTTTTGTTAGAAATAGAACAAAATCGAATTATCTTTGAAAAACAAACAAAAACTGCGTGATTTTAACGACACATTTTGACGAGTACGACGTTAGAAATTGAAGTAAAATGGTTGTTACGTAACACGCTTTGGTTTGGTTCGCTTTGCTTTTGTCACCCCGTCTCTGATGGATGTAAGGATCGTGTTGAGACCTATCTTTCTATACGTGTGAATTAGTAACAAGGTCGTGTATATCGTTACAGGATTGAAAGAGGGTCAATCCTCAAAGGACAAGGAGCAGCGCAATTTGTTGTCCATCATACGACATTGGTAACCCATGGTAACCAACCTTATTACTACGGACTCCACTCAACCCAACCTGAAAACAGCTGATCGCTAACTACGCACGATTCTTTTCTTTCCCTCGTTTTTCACATCCCCTGTCATTGCGTATTCGAGTATTCACTTATTTTTCTGTGAAAATAATTCTAAATATATTTTCATATTTTCAATGAAAAGAAAAATCGATTTAAAAAAACATCTGATAATGGCAAAATTTAATTACAAATTGCACCTTATATAGTTTTCTACATATTTTTTTCCGTATTGGAAATAAATTTAATATCCTAATGGGATAATGTGTGCATTATCCGAAATGCAGCGACCAGATGGGACACGGAATCCGCGGGAAACCCTGGGGGAACCTCGAATTTTTTAAGTCCCGACGATGCCCGACTGACCTGCAATGCAAATGCGGCGCCCGACTGACGTGAACGAATGTGGAAAAGGAAATGAAAACTAACACTGATATAAAATCACATTGGAGCGATTCGTGTTGATAAAACGCAAAAGATGACGACGGCTCGAACGGGTGTCCAGCAGCAGCTGGTTGGGAAATCGGCTCGGCTTCCGTCGCGCCACAGCCACACGCTGCACTTCCCCAGGTACTGGAACGAGGCTCGGCAGACGCTCGTTCGCCAACTCGAAATGGGTTCCAATCGAGTCGAGTGTGTGTTTGCACTCGGATTATTTGATGGTTAGTGTAAAAAGCGGACTATATTTGTCCTGTTCATCCAAGATGTGAGAAAAATGTTGTCATTACCTTGGCGTGGCACTCAGAATGGGCTTCCGATGTCGCGTTCAGAACATGGCGGTATCGATGGTTGGCTGCGTGTGAGGGAAAGAACATCGAGCGACATCACGCGGCAGTTGGCACCGCATGCACGGCCATCAGACCTGCGAATCAATTAGCACTCGAGTCGAATTAAAAGAAAAACATATTTCATAATACTTTATTTTTTATTTTTTTTTGTTTTTGATTGCTATTGTTATGTAATTACAAACAAATTTTTTTTAAAGCCTTGATTAGTGTTTTGTTATTAAATTACCATTATATTACTGAAAACAAATTTAATATGGTTTAATAACTAATTAGGCGAAAAAAAAATAATTTCTTTTTCTATAAATTTTAATTAGTCTAGTTACATCTCAATGATATAGAATATAAAACAAATAAGCCACAAAAAAAAAGTAATAAAAGTCCTGAGTCCTGACATCTTTATCGATACAAACACTGAGAGGAAAGAATAAAAAGAAAAAAATATTTTCCTTTTTCCTCTTACGCATGCGTCAGCCCAAATCTCTCATCCCCACGTGCACAACGCCTGGAACCGGGAATAAGTTTTTGGACCGCGTGTATTTTGATCGCGGTGATTCATCGACACAAATCCAGAAAGATGCGATAAGCGGCGACTCAGCTCCCTTCGAATAAATGACGTCATCTATTCGATTCCCCATTAAAAATAGCACACTCTAATATATTCACCATATCATAAATTAATCTCAGAAAACGGCAATTTTCCCCTTCTGCGTCGTTTTACAAGTGAAATAAATTATTTTTTGCGTGGGGTAAATTGATTTATCCGTTTTTTCATATTATGCAAATTAAGAAGTTAATAACGAGAAAGGAAACAATTTCATTAGTGTAATACAAGTCGTAATTAAACTTGGCCTCCATGGTATGGATACAAGTTTAAGAGGAATGCTCAGGAACACGTATCATAAAACAAAGTAAGATTAAGTTAACATTTTAACAAGTAGACTTACAAAACCATCAGCTGGAACACTAAAGAAATGCAAACAAATCAATTTCGAACCTCTACGCAATGTGACGCTGAACGAAAGTGCAAATCTGTGTACATTTTAATCAGCTGAAAAATCCTAAATGAAATAGGTATTTCGCCAAGGTTTAATCGTCTTAGATTAAATAAGCTTTAACTTACCCACTCCTGAAAGTAAAGACGTTTTTTATTATTAAGGTCTTGTTAAATTTTTTTTTTAAATTTTTTTATTTTTATAATGTGAAAGATTACTTTTCAATCTTTCATCAGAATTGAAATCGTGTTTTCGTAGTGTATTAGAATTAGAAATAAGCTGCTTACTTGTTAGTTACTTCGTGGACGAGTCAATTAAAGTTAAAATTGTTATCCACATTTGTTTTATTCGTGTTCGTTGATCCCTTGAACTCGTCAACTCCAAGGACGAGTGTATAAAGTGAAGAACAAGTAGATGAAATTTTTTTTTATGATTTCTTATTCTGTATTTCTCTATCTACACCATACTGATGACGCAAGCATTCGTTTTTCACTTGCGGCAGTTGTATCTCAAGTGGAAATCGGCTCAAATGGAACATCGTATTGTAGTGGTCTTCAGCTTTGCCTTACATTGGTCGCTTTTGTTCACAAGGGCAAATGACTTTTGAATGGAAGAAACCTCCATTTGCGAATGTCAATTTCAATTTTCCATTCAATTTTACATTATCTACACATGGTATTTATTATTCATCATTTTTTAATTACTATTGTATGAAAAAAAAAATAAGTACAGGGAATTTGGTGCGTACAATTTTATTGATTCAATATTTCTTCTTTTTTTTTAACTTTAAAAAAAATTGTATTTCAGCTTGTTTAATTAATTTGAAAACTGGCGCAGCAACAAGATAAACAACTTTACTTAAAAGGAAAGCTATTTGAATTAAATTTTCAACAAAATATATATACCCCCCAGAGTTTTCATTGCCAAATGAGCGTGACAAAGTTGGAACACCCCTCCACACCCCTCGACCACAAGTTCCAATTCAAATTAACCATTCACTAATAATCCTCCAAGTGTCGTCCAGATGATACTCGATGAAATTTCAGGTCAAAATGTAATCAATCTACGTTTCAAGTGGATCTCTCTCTCTCCCATTAATGCCAATTACACGCATAAGTACAATTTAGGTATGCCGAACGAATGGTTTGACTTTGACTTGACGTCAGTCACGTTCAGCACCCAGTCCCAGGTTTCGCAATTGATCTGCTTTTGCGCACGTTCCTGCCTCTGGGACCACAAAGATGGGCGGGCCCAGTTCACCTCGGATGACGTCATTCACGGCCCACTTGCAGCGTGTATGAATATTGTTGACTCGTGCCGACCTCGCTACAATCACTCTCCCTCTCCCCACGGTTCGCTCTAGTCGATGGATGCACTCGCAGTAACGAGGTGGGAACTTTAAGAGGAAAGAGAATTAGATTTTTCACCATTGGGTCGTTTTCTACGGTCCAAATTGTGAGTGCGTGCCACTGAGTGTGTGCCCTCAAGTGTCCCTTTCTTCTCAAATCATTTTCTAATCGATGTTCTCTTCCGTGGAAACGGGGTCAATTGGTGGTCGGCTTTCTCGCAACGCCTCAAAGCACTCCTCGAGTTAACAGAAACGACAAATAACTAGCTCGAGACACCGCCGAGTTGTTTAAAGTTCGAAAGTGAAACTGATGTGCTCGTAAATTTCATTTTTCGAGGGTTAACGATCTAACAAGTTTATCACTAAATTCAAATTGCATTTGACTTCCCACCCCCAACGAAATATAATAATAAAGAAATCTTTCATTTCCTTCGTAACATGTGTTATCGTTGTAGCTCCCCTCAAGTGTAAATTTGCAAATAAGTTTTTTTCCCTTGGTTTGTTTCGTACATGCAGCCAGATCAATGTGAACACGTCTCGTTCCTTGTTTCTATGGTAACGGTTGAATAGAAATCTCAGTTATATGGCTCTTTTCTAAACCACAAGCATTGCACGCTTAGTAAAATAAAAAAAAATAAAAAAAATGGAAGTTGACTACTTTTGTGTGATTGATCAAGTCATTCCATCGATGTAAAAAGCAATTTTAAAGCTTTGGAATAATAAATCGAATTTTTGGAGCGAATGTCTATATCATTAATTAAAAGGTTTCAAGTTATATGTCACTTCCTGTACTGTACCATTTTCATTTTCAACAAACAGTATATAATTCCAACAACTAGTTAAGTGGTAAAACCACCGCAAACAGATGGACCGTTATGATATCATTATGTGTAACGTGCACATAAAACCATGCAATTTCATATTCTGCGGTGTTATGATGTTAGTGTTAATGTGATTTTTTTTAACCCCCATTTTACCTTCAAGCTGCCACTTAAAACAATTTCAAACTTTCCCTACTTTTACGTAATTTGATCACACAGCACACTTTAGTATGTGATAAATAAATAAAGATAAAGACGCTTCTTTTTTTTCTGTGAGGCGAAGAAAAAAAATTGTTTAATAAATACAACGAAAATTACAAGAAATTTTCATTTTCTTTTTTTTTTTTGCATTGCACAAACAAGGGATATTCACATTTTTTTGGGTTCTTTTCTTGTAATACTTAACATAAAAATTACATACAAAAATATCTTACAAACTGAGCTCATGGTATTGTTTTACCACTTAAGATATAGCTGCCAGGTCGTGGTCTGTCCGTTGAAAGATTTGTGCCTCACAAATATGTGCGTGAAGAGAGGAAAGGTGCGTGAAAGTGAGGCGGTTTTTATGGCACCATAGAATTGCACACACGTAAAACGAAAGCTTTTGATGCGTCAATTAAGAACCTGCACGAAAAACAACTCATCTGGTCATCTGGACAAATGAGAGTCTACGCCTACAAAATCCCTGAAAAATCCGCTCTTTTAAATCAAATCAACTTTCCTCCTAATGATTCAAAAATAAAGGAACTTTAGTAAAAAAAAAAAAAATATATTTTATCACAAATCGACCACTAACTAGACATTAAATTTTATAAAAAAAAAAAAAAAAAATACAAAATTTTTATTTTAGTTATACTAAATATTTTAATAATTCCTACTTCACTTAACAACGCAGCAACAAAAAAAGGTAAAAAATAAATAAATATTAAGCATTTTTCTTCTTTAATCATAAAATAAATGCAGAAAAATTAAGCGTTGCAACTTTGACAACTGACAGCCACGACCACTGACAAAATAAAATAAAAATAAAATAAGAAGTAGATATTTTTATTTTGTTTTAAAAAAAAAAGTTGTTGAAT
This sequence comes from Strigamia transsilvanica, assembly GCA_034701245.1. Taxonomy (NCBI): domain Eukaryota; kingdom Metazoa; phylum Arthropoda; class Chilopoda; order Geophilomorpha; family Linotaeniidae; genus Strigamia; species Strigamia transsilvanica. The sequence continues at coordinate 17,000 of JAQIXU010000077.1, read as the reverse complement.
TAGAACCTAATATAAACTCAAGGAGAAGACAGAACCACCATCTGCTATTGTTTTCACCATTTTTCGTGTCAATGAAAAATGTAAACTCAATTCTAGCTAACTGTCAAACCTGTTTTTTTTTTTTTTTCCTCTTAAATTTTCTTCGTACATTTATTACTCATATTTACAAAACAATAGCCAAGAAATTTTTTAAAGATCTACAACTTTGGTATTTTTCATGACTGCAAAAATGTTTACCTTTTTCTGTGAAATAACATTTCCACTTTCTGTTTTAAATCAAACAAAAAAAAAGTAAAAAAATAAAAATAATAAATTCTCAAATTGTTGACTGAGCAAATTAAATAAATTTCGACAAATAATCAATAAATAGGTTAGTGTTAAACTCATAATAATAAAAAAAAACCTAAATCTCGTTAACACAATTAAAAAATATATATATACTAACAAACTCAAACCTAAAAAAAAAAAGAGAAAAAAATACTTATTTCTTGAGGTAATTTCTATTAAAGAACAGAAGTTTGAGATTATCTGCACATTTGAGATACAGTAAATTCGCCGTAATCATCACACATTTTAAAGAAAGAAACAAAACAATAATTCCACTTGAAAACAGATATTAAAGGGCATTTCTCTACTTTATAATTAAGCTTCTCATTCATTTCCACCTTCAAACGTAACATTTTCCTATCCTTTACTTGTTGTATTTATTTAATTCTAAGTTTAATAGTGTTTTAAGAAGGCGCGCACATTTGTAGCAAGACCGAAAAGAATGCACTTGCCTTTGGGTGAACTATAACTACATCGAAGTAGTCTCTTTAAACTGTCCTGTTATTTTTTTTTAAAGAGTATACGAAGTGAAGAAAAAAATTGTTGAGTACTTAGAGCAAAAATACTTAAAAAAAGAAAATCAACAACAACAACAACAAAATCAGTTGCACATGTCCTCTTCAAGTTGCTAAAATGCAGCTTATTTATCTTCAATATTATCTTAATGTTCTATCTTAATTTTACCCATGTGAGCGGCACAATTAGCAACAACACAAGGCGAATTTACACTTCCACCTTCATTTTTTCTTGCATTCACATTATTCAAATCTTCAATTCAATTTATTGTTTTTTCTTTGATGAACCACATCAAAAGCTTGTGCAAATGTTTCTTTAAATCATTCAAGAAAAATCTGCACGAGGACTAATAATCGCCTGGAGATCAGCAGGTTTATATCGACGACGTCTAAAATCAAACAAAACACCAATTTAAAACCAAATAAACAAAAACAAAACAAAAAACAAATTCGGGGCAGTGTGCTTGAAAAACAAATCGAAAAAAGAAAATAAAAACGGTGCAAAGAGAAAGAGTAAAAGGAATAATTACACTTAAAAGGTAGTTTTCTAATTCCTTTAATACCTAGCAGAAACACAGCCATAGCTAGGTGGATCTCCAGCAGGTGGCTTGGGCACGTGGTTGCAACCGGGCGACGAAGTCCCCTGCTCCCCAGCGCGATCCACCACTTGAACATTTTGTCCGCTCGACGACTCCGTCGTCTCTTTGGTCTCCGAACTGCCCGACTCTTCGGGCCCCGGTGTTTTCCTTCTGATTCGCGTTCGACTTCGCTGTTCCACGGGACTCTGTCCTTGAGATCGACGACGTCGGAGCCGCAACTTCGTCTCGGATTCGTCCGACACGTACTTCTCAGTGCCCTGACGCCGTCTCCTCACCCCCGAGCTCGACAACGACGATCCATCTTCGATGCTCTGGCTCCTCTGCATCTCCACTGGCGTGCCCCGGTCGCGTTCCAACGCTTGCTGCTCCTCCTCGGCGAAAACCGGGGTGGTCACACTTCTTCGCAAAGGCGACCCGAATCCGCCATTATTCGCCGTCTCGCCATAAACGCCTCGGACCTTCTCCAATTTCGAAACCAGCCGACCAACCTGAGAGCCCATGGGCAAGGCACATGGTTCTTGTTTGCTGCCGCTAGTGGACGTTTCGGGCCGGTCAGTGCTGTTGCTCCGTTCGTTGCCTTCGTCGCTCCCGGTGCCGGTGCCGGTCCGGGGCGACGTCGCATCCTCGTCTCGAATCATCTCGGTCAACCGGTTCTTCTCGGGCGACGAATGATTTTTCATCAAAGCGCTCTTGATTTGTGTGTTTTTATTCGCGTTGTTGACTAGAAACGTGGACAACTCGTTGTTGTGTTGGTCTTTGTCGGTTCCCGACGTTTTCGCCTCGTTCTGGACACCGCTCCCGGACGAAATCGTCCTTTTCAGCACGGTCGTTTCGCTCGCGGTACTGGGCGAGATCTCCACGTTCTCCTGGACCGGTTGCCCTTGCAGACACACTTCGACCACGGGCAGAGGCAGATTATTCAAATCCGCGTGGTGATTTTGAGTCTCCGTTCCGGAGTCCTTCCTGGGACTCGAGCTCCTCCTGGTCTGCGACACTTTCGCAACCTTCGTGCCGAACACCAGCTCGCTCTTGTTCACCCTCGACGCCGCGATTCCCTTACTCCCGCACTCGACTTCCTCCGATTTCTGCAGCCTGCACTTGGCGTGCGGCATCTTGGCGACGGCGCTCGTTCCTTCCTCGTTTTTCCTCAAACTAGACGCGACCGGAACGGGAATCTTACTCCCCCTCCTGCTGTGGTCACCGTCCGCTTCGTCCGGTTTGCCGTGGAAATTCCCGATCTTAAACTGCGGAATCCGCGACACCAACTTCATGCTGTGCTGACTGCAATCGAGCGTGCTGTCGTCGCTGCGCGCGGTGCCTCTCGGACTGGCACAAAATTGACTGCCGACGCTCTCGTCACTCCGGCACATCGTGGGCGCGATTCCCTCGAACACGCCCGATCCGATCACGATTTCCGACTTGGGTCTTCGGTCCCTTCGCTCGCCCGCACCGTTCAGCGGCGGGGTGCTGCATGGCGTGCTATTAGAGCTGGAAGCGTGCGATCGAAGCAAGCTAGATTTTTGAAAAGCAGCTGACAAATCGGCAATGTTTATCACAGACACTTTTTGTTCGTCACTCTCATCGTTTGCGTTCTTTCTCGCATAGTGAACCAAGTCTTCTTTCGGAGGCGTTTTATACTCCTCTTTCGATGCGTCGTCGTCCTTCTCGACGTCCTTGTCTTTGTCCGTTTCTCGGGTGTCCTGGCGCCATAATTGACTCGGGGGCGCTCTGGTTTGGATCATCTCGACCGGTGCGTCGAAATACACGGACACTTCTTCGGCGTGAAGAGGACTCGAAGGAGCCGCTTGCGTTTTGTTGCTTTTAGCCGCGTGTAAAGTGAGCACTCTCGGGAAAATTCCCGAAAGAACCTGAGATGGTTTCGTCTCGATCAACCCCTGGTCTGGAAACGAGGGGAAAACGACTTTATTCGACTGTGGATGGCTTCTCCTGCTCTCCACAGGCGCTTGAGCTGCTTGGTTGAGAGGCACAGATTCACCGCTCTCCTTGTCGCTGCCGTTGGCGTCCGCTTGCGAGGTTTCCTGAAGCCCGGCGTCGGGTCCCAACACCCCAACGTGGATTTGCAGTTTGGCTTCGACGGGGACGTTGTCTTGCTGAGATTCCTGCTCGCAACAGAACAATTTGATGATTTCCGGCAACGACCTGCTTCTTTCCCTCGGCGGGTAATCGGGCGCGGGTTTCTTATTGGTTTCCGATTTGGTGTTCTTCTCCTGTTTGAAAGCGATGTTCCTCGTCTTGTCTATTGCGTAAACGGCGTCGTCGCAGGAGGCTTGTTGAAGCAGAGGCGGCCTTAAGTGGCTTCGAATGTGATTAGACAAACACGGTTCACTACGAAATCGACTAATTTCCATTAAACGTTCTTGACCGACCGAATATATGTTCAAAAAATCCAAGGACAATGTGACTCGTTTCAGGTTTTCGCTCGGCTTTTCGGGCTTCTCTGCTCCCCCGGCTTCTTTCACCTCCTCGGCAATTTTCGTTAATTCTCGTTTTGCGTCTTTCGCGTCTTTCCGCAACTCGACAACCTTGTGTCCGGATACTAGAGTGGGCGAAGTGGAAGTAACGTGCACTTCTCTTTCATCGGTGACCGACAAATGATGGCCGCCTTCGCTCGGCGACGGGATGTGGCAAGAATGTCGACTGAAGCCGCGATGTTCGGGCGACTGGAGCTGCGCGTTCTCCATCTCGTGGTCAGTTTCCTCGCTATCGTCGAATTGCGACTTCCACTGCGAGGCCAGTGTCAGTCCGCCACCTCCCTTCGTCACCTGCTGCAAAGCAGACACGTTATCGTCCTCTGCCATTGCACACTGCGTAAAGGACAAATCTTTGTGATATCGGGCCCGATTGGATGGATGAAATCGACGATGTCGATGCTCCTTCTTATCCCGGCCGTCTTTATCACCTTTATCGATCGGAGGGGTTCCTACAGGTGTGCTTTTACTTCCCTCGCCGCCGTAACCTGGTTTCGCCCCATCGTAAGAGTAATAACTGCCCTCCTCCGTCATTTCGCGTACTCTGGGACTCGGTAACTCCAAGTTGGCGTCTCCATTGTGATCTGCGTCAATCGCACTTCCGACTCTTAATTTTCCAAACGGTTTCAGAGAGATCTGGATGCTTTCACGACCCGTGTTCAGACTGTGCCCTTGATTATCGTTCGCTGCCGACATATTAGTCGGGGCCGCATTGTCTTCTTCGTCGTCGTCTTTTTGTTCCTCCACGTCCTTTTCGACCGCGTGTTCAATTTTGGCTTTCTTGGTGCCTTTGTCTACTTGATTATTGAACGGAAATGTTTCGCATTTCTCATTTGATGCACTGTATCGAATCACATTGGCATTTCTATTGTCCACGTCGACCATTTGCTCTTTCGAACCTTCATCTTGGAAATAAGCCATTCTGCGTCGTTGTCGTCTGCGCCGAAGCTCTTTGTCGTATTCTCGCATCACGTCATCCTTTTTTCCGTCAACCCCATTGACGGCATCAGGCTCAAAATTTTCTTGATTATCCTGATAGCTACCCATGATATTATCGTCAAACATGTTGTCTGTGATGTGCGTTCCTGGTGCTAAAAGCCTATTATTTTAACGGAAAAAAATTTATTTAATATTAAAAATTATTTTTTTTTAAATATTTATATTTATATTTATACCCAGGTTGACCAGTTGTAGGTCTGGTCATAATGGCAGGTGAAGTGGTAGTTGTTGTGGCCACCGAATTGTCCGTGTACGTTTTTTCCCAATCAAATGGATCAGTTTCTTTGACGCCACGCCGTTTCATGCATCGTTCGAAGAGACCGGACAACATCTGATAGTCAGGTTTGTCCATGTATTTCAATTGGGATACATGAACCAAAAATTGGCGAAAATCCGAAGGAAGATGCTTCAGCAGCAAGTGATGATCATATTTCTCTTTCGTCATGCCTACCTGCATATACACAAGCAAAAATAGAATTAACATTAATATAAACTCAAAATAAACCTTCATTTACCTGTTCTTTATCCTTGATTTTCCGCCATGGTAGTTGTCCATTAGCAAACTCGACTAACATGTAAAATAATGACCAGAGGTCGTCATGTCTCCCCATTTCCTATTTTTTTTTTAAAAAAAAACAAAAAAAAAAATAAATGACAATCTTAAAAAAAAAATCTTTGATGACACACAATGACATCAGAACATCTGTTGTGAGTAATTACATTTTCACAATTTCTAAATTTATCATTAAAACTAATCACTCCGGGCGCTTTATAAAGTGCGCACATGTTGAGAGTATTAAAGTTGAATAATTAAATCGCATCGCTAATGTATCAAAATTAAAAAGAAAAAAAATAATGAAAATAAATAAGAGTTTGCACAAAGATTAATGACCACCGAGATAAGTTAATTCTCAACAGATGCTTCCCAGCCATTTAAAAAAGTATCTCGAGTTTAAATAAGTCACACATTGTCGAATTTATAGCACTATCCGGCCAATGACCTTGCCCAAATAGTCTTTATATATAGAATAATTCAGAAGGCACGTGAACGTGTTTTCAAGTGTCAAATAATAGTGATAATAATGTTATTAAGTTGCCAAATTTGTTCTTTTAGCAACTATTTATACACTTTGGTTTAAAATTAAAACCTCGTTTTTATTAAATTATGATTTCAGTTTCTCACTTTGTTTTTATGAGCATTGATGGAAGCGTAGCGAACTGTTCCTCTGAAGCCAGCAGCTGGTCGCGGTGTTCTGACCTCACCATTCGCATTCGTGTATTGCCGTGCTAATCCAAAATCAAGCATGTATACTTTTCTACAATTATGCGGTAATCGTCCTATGGAAAAATTCGACTAAAACAAACAAACAAAAAAATTGTTTTTAAATTTCTGTTCTATTTATTTCTATTTATTTATTTCAAATCTCACTGGTTTAACATCCCGATGCAGAAAGCCTACTTCATGGATGCTTTCGATAGCTTTGAGTATTTGATGGCCAAGTCTCAGTGTGGTACTCAATGAAAAAGAGCCGCGCGGTTGACTACGTCTCAACTCTGCTAAATTCTTTCCTTGTAACTGCATTACCACGTAGTTGAATCGTTCGTTTCGCCCGCAACCGATAAAGCGACAAACATGCTCTTTGCCTATAAAAAAAAATAATAATAACAATAAATAAATATAAATATAAACATCCAACTTTATTTATTTAAAATAACGACCGGAAATGCGACATTTTCCTAAAGACACTTAATTTTCACCTGCTGACATTTTATCCATAGGTGAAAACAAAAAGCGCACAATTCAATTTTCATTTTTACTTCCTCCCACTCAACCGTTTCTAATCCCACATCTGTTAACTCCACAATGTCCAATTGCCCAAACAGAGGGAAAACAGACAAACAATAAAACGAGGAAAAACTACGCTCTTACCTTGCAGTCTTTTCAACACGGCTACTTCCATTTTGAGCACCTGTTTCGCTTGCTTTGCAGACTCCAACTTCAAAGCCACTGGCTCCTTCGATAATAAATCTAAACCTTCGTAAATCTCTCCAAACCCACCGCCACCAATCTTGCGTATCTGCAAAGATCAATATCAATCAATTTCGGATTTCAACTTCAACTGAAAAACTAAAAATGTCGAAAAAATAACGCATTACTTAATTAATCCCAATTCGTTCTACTTCCTTCGTAATAAAAGGACATTTTTGTGTAACACAATCACCACAGGTGTTCCATTTATTTATTTTTTTAATTAAAAAAATAAAAACACCGATTAATCTTTTTCGTTTACAAACTAAAAACAGTTTATTGTTCATTCACGTAATCCTTTGGAACAAGCAAAAGCGTATTTGCGTTTGACTTTGGCCCCTTTTCCCGCACCTAATTTCTTTTTCTATTATCGCACACATCATACGACAAACATATTTCTTTGCGACTTGACTCATTCAGGTCAAACGGTCTAATTGAATCAGCATTGTGGATGTAATCGTAAAGGACACAGAACGATGAACCAGTTTCCAAATCCATTTCAAAATAACATTTAAGGTACCGTTTGGCACTAACTTCAAACCCGTGCACGTTTCATCCCCTTAACCTTTTTATTCCTTATTCCGCCATCTCCAACACGGCACACTTCTCACAACTCGACAATAGAGCTCTTTGTATTCCGAAACGCATTCCGTCATTTCCTTTACTCATCTAATGCACCAGCTTAGATAAGACATCTCATGTAGATTAGATGAATAATATCCACTGATGTTTCGTCAACATTTCTAACCTCCTTTAACATCTCCTCAGGTAAACAATCCCATCTTCCTCATTAACATTTTCCACCAGACCAAACTGTCCCATTTGGCCGCAATCCTAAGCCCACAAAAAAAAATATTTTTTTTTTTTAAATAAAATAAATACGTGAACAAATGCAAGAAGCACACGATAAAAATCTTCATTACTTTTCATTGTTTTTAATCGGATTTGTCATGGTTGAGAGAAATCAGTTCGTACGAGGTCACGGTTAAAGATTAACGAGTCCAACAAACCTGACAAATTAACTAGTACCATAAAAAGACATGAAGAGAAGAAGGAAAAAATTAAACTAGAACTGTTTCCTCCCACTTCAACATCAAAAGACACTTTCCGCAGGTTGGTTCAAATGTCCAATTTTTACCCTTCTCTCAACTGCTAGACTTGGCAAACGAGTTAAAGGGGTTATTTTAAGACGCACACGAGCAGCAAATCCTTGGTTCTAAATCGCTCCATATTTCTCTTTCAAGTTTTTTTTTTTTTAAACGACTTTATTATATAGTTCAATCATTGATCATTAGTTAGAAAAAAAATTAAATTTTTTTTTCGGTTTCCTGTGAAAATTAAATTGGCAAATGAATTTTAATGAAAAATAAATCCTTTACACAGAATCATAAAATCATAAAATTTAAAGTAATTACTGAATGTTTCATAAGATTTTCTGATTTATTTGGTTCGCAGGTTCTCCACCAGTCCGCGTGGCAAAAGCCACGCTTTAGCATTCTGAAGGAAATTCTGTACCATTGATAATTGATTGCAAAATGACGCAAAGGTTTGCGATAGTAATTGTGCCTCTTCCAAGAAACTGTTTTATTTCAAAACGAGTAAACTACGCCGTTATTAGAAACTTGCAAGCTGCTCCCCACGTCTTATTCAATTAATTTAGTTATGATTTGTTTCAAGTTACAAATTAAATTGTGTTCATAAAAATCCACCTTTACTCCAAAAAAAATATCAACAAGAATAAAACTGAGTGGAAAACTTAATGACCCGAAGTTATAATGTTATCATAAATACAACCATGCCATAAAAGTCGTTATGTTAACGTCACAATGAACCATAAAAACCGCTCACCAGTTAACATTATACTTAGAATCCCCCACCCCCGTTTAAACTACGTCATCTGTAATGAAATGATCCCAATCCAGACTGATCTTAAGACTTCCTCAGTTAATACAATTTGTAACAAAGTAAAAATAATATCGCAGCTATATATCACATTAGGTGCATTCAAAGTTTCTGAGTGTATGGTTTCGGAGGCAAAAAAAAAAAATTCTTAGCATGATAAGCGTGTGTGAGATTATTTTGTTATTGTGTCTGTTTATAGTCTAGTTTGTTGGGTTTTACAAGTAAATGGCAAGTAAAATTCCTTCGTTTCATCAAGTGAACAAATTATGACCCACTTCTTGGCAAACAATTGTGCTTTTACTCACATTTTTTGGTAGTAAATGCTTCACTTGGAAGTTTTACATTATAACAATTGCAAGTTCGATCCCTGATCTAACTTGTGTGGCAGCCAATTTGAATTTGATAAATACCAAAGCCAAGTTGTTTCCATTTTTTAAAATGAATTTTGGCTGTTTTTGTGTCCTTTCTGTTTATAGAAACACTAAAAACAGAAAAATCGCAAAATAGCTAATCACAATTGATTGATTTATTAGGTTTCCATTCGATTAATTAATTGATTGATGCTTCATTTTAGTCTTACTTTGCCCGTGACTAATGACTAGCGACTAGTGAAAGGCACGCAGCTATTGCTTTGCATTAGATAGCGTGATTGTGTGGATATAATGATTAAATATATACCTAAGTAAACGCTATGTGTTACCCTATCACGGGAAAGAAGAACATACATTACGTCATTGCAGCCATAGTTTTTCAGAGTCAACATTGAACAAACTCATTCAAATTGGATGCATTGCTTCGAGTTAAGTTTCATGCGATACTGAGCAGTCATGATGATTATTTTGACACCATCGACTTCGTTTGAATGCATCAAGAATCGTCTTTTGCTACAAACTCATTGACGTACTCAAACCGAAAAACAAACCAACAACTTAAAAAAACAAATTTTCTGAGTTAATCAGGGCCTTTGAAAGGAAGATGGGGCCCCCTAAGAAAAAAAAACCAATATATTTTAAATAGGAAATCAAATTTGTTTTATAAATGCATTAAGAATGCTAGGGGCCCACTCCCACGGGGCCTGCATTGCGATTCCCACGTACTAACCACTTTCCATCGCTCTTTAACTACATGGCCAGGTTGTAATAAGTCTTCACTGGTCATCGTGATATAATGTGTCGAACAGTCACTGTTACAACTCTCGTCGTCGTTCGCAGAGCCGACGTCATTTTCCTGAAGATGCCTAAAATAAAAAATGAATAAAATACATTTTTAAATTTTTTTATTAAATTATAATTCCAAAAAAAAAAAATAAAAAAAAATCGCATACATTTATTATAAATTGAGAAATAACCTTTTAGTACGAGACACGTTGGATTTATATTTAGCCGCTCTTCTACTAATAAATCACCGTTAATTTACCGCCAACCACCCGGACCAGTTCCAAGTGTAGAAATTTACTCGAATTTAGGAAGGTGTTAAGTGCTCACTGTTAAACATGCACCAGGAAGCCATTCGAGATATTTTTAATAATGTAATTTTATATTTACTTCAAATTCAATTTACATATTCAAACTTAAAGTGAACAACAAATAAACAATTTAATATTTTTTTTTTTAAAAAAACGTCTGTAATATCAGAAAAGGCTTAATGTTACGTAATCGTTGTGTTTGTCAGCTTTAACATGATCGTAACCCAAAAATCGTGACCATGACTAAAAATCACGAATAAAATTAATCATTAATTAACATTTTAAAACCAGTTTGTTATTATTCGGTGAAATGTTGCGAAATTACACAACAGTCAACTCTACCCTTAATAGTCTGATTACCTGCTTATTGGCATCTCGCCACGTCGCAGTCAACAACACTAAAATCCTAATATCTACAAGCTCTCAACCCAACTAAGCTCTTTCATACTACATCAAATTATTGTTCCTATACTAGCTTATAATCTTAGAAATGAGATTAACTTTCCAACGAGTTGATCCTGAAGGTAAACATTTCTTCAAAAAAAAAAATCCTACATTTCCCCTTTATTTTGTTATTACAGTTCATGTATCCAACTTAATTTACACCTCTGTAAATTACACAATTGGAAATGTCAGAAATCATTTTTGCCTAAATTATTTTAAATTTATGCGAAAAATTTTTGCAAATAAAAATTAAATTCCGAAATTCCCATCAAATTCCACAAAATAAACACAAATCTAATTACCTGCAATACGGACTCAGAAACCTACACGGCCACTTGGCATTTACTATCAACGAATTAACCATCACTTCTCGGCATAAAAATTCCAACGGATCCAGCACGTAATCCACCATATTCTTCTCCGTAAACTCGATCATCCTCAACCTACGACCGAATCTCTCGACAAAACAAAACCGAGTGAACGCACGACTCGAGTAAATCCCACGTGCCAATTAAAAGTTGAGTACAGTACTCATCCCTCCGTGGACGCTTACAATCAATTCAGTTGAAATGAATCGACCGATTCCAACTTCCTAGTGCACAATCACGGTCCCTAATCAACCCTCCTTCCCCACCCCCACCATCTATCCCACAGCTCACCTGGTCACGCGCCACCATGTAATTGACAGGCCCAAAACCCTCCAATCTGAGTGCACGTTGCGTGGTTTACCAGTGGTTGCCTAATGAGGGTATTACGCCTCGCCTGATCCTCTGGGTGGAACAAAGGGAGTTCCACATCCGAAACAATAAATATCACGTATCGAACACATTACGAATCGATTTTTTATGGTAAAAAAAAAGGTGTCTGCGAATTAGTCATGGGAACCCGGCTTTAACATTAACCCATTGTGTATCCGTACGGGATATTAGCATTAACTTCCCATACAAATGCCACGGCCAGTTGCGATAGTTTCAAAACTGCCACAAATAACTTGACATTTGTGGTGGATCCGAACGAAACCTATAAAATGACGACCAAGAGTTGTGTGTCGTAAGCAGGGCCGTAAGTACCATACCGCAGGCCCTTCAATGCCATTGAAATCCATTTAAATCAGTATAACACGTTCGTGTTGGTCTCATTTGTGCTTTAAAACATCAGTACCATTTTGTGTATTCTTTCAAATCATGCCTTTGATTAGATATGTTAAATTTGGAATAGCAATATGTAAATTTGATAGATTTAGGATTAACTCATGGGGCCCAAGCCTTTTTTTGCATAAAAGCCTAAATAACATAGCTACACCACTGGTCGTAAGTACAAATTCTCAACCCCTAAGAAAAATATAAAAGGCCCCCCCTCGCCCCCCTGTTTCTGCTTTATTTACAAAGTTAACCAAAAAGTGTGTTTTTTGGGACCCCTAAGGTCACTTTAAGTGATGTGCTTGTTATTTACTGTTGTAATTAATTATAAAATCAACGAATTTGTAATTACAAACAAAATTTGAATCACAAAATTAGGCCCGCGCTGGAGGAAGATGAATAACCTTCTATTGCCTGTGCCAACTGATATGATAATACTTAAAGTACTTTCTGCATCGTCATCCAACAAATGAAAAGGACGACCAAAATATCTAATTTCTAGTCTTGGGAGCCCACAGATGGGTTTGCAATAATGACGGTCTTAGGTTAATTTAATCCAATTTCTAATTACGAAAGTGTTTGCTAAGTCGTTCTGCAACTCCACCTAGTAACGGATTAAAAAAAATTAGATTTAAAGTAGATATAATTAAGATATTCCATCATTTCGTAACTGAATAGAATTGACCCCACCATTAGACGCTTTCCTGCATTGCCTAAAAGCATTGCAGCGAAGCCTCCCTCCAATCACGCCAATAGATGACTCATAAACCCAACACGAGCTGGAAATGTAGGCAACTGTTATTTTTAGGCATTTGTCGACAGTCTACAGTAAAAATAACTCGTTAACTGATAAATTCTTAAGTACACGTAACACCTTGTTAAATCAGTCGCTTAATTTCAATTTACGTTGGTTTTAATTAATTCGAAAAATGTCCACTGAAAAATGCGAGTGAGTAGAAAAGAAACGGTTTCTTCGATGATTGAATGTCTGATCATGTAGCGTTAAAGGCCTGCCAAGTTATTTCGTTCCAATCAATACAGAAATAGGGTTAGAATAATAAACCGTCGATTATAATGATATGTACCACACAAAAAAAAATTTTAAAAAAAATGAGAAATAAAACTAAAACAAAATTAATTAATTAATTAATTAATTAATTTTTTCGCCTTTCTTTTCAATGGTTTTTGTTTGTTTATGATGAAATTGTTTTAACATATCTTGAATGGATATGAAATGAAGCACTTTAACTCATTGTATCGACCGGAATCTCGATATTGAATTTCTATCGCTATTTTAATTTCCTGCGAATAACAATACACAAAATTACACATCCAAATATATATGTAAGAAGAAAGAATCCAACCTGATAGGAGAGAAAACAGTAAAAGAAAACCAAGAGCAGAATGGAAGATTTGAGCACAGGTTTCGAGTCTTAACGCCTCGTTTCTATTTATTCATACCCATGACCATGACTTATTTTTTTTCGAACTGCGCTCCAATTTCTACCTTTGCTTTTTTACCTCGAGTGTAATCGGTTTGTGTACGATTTCGGTTCGCTTGTAATCGAGTGAGCGAAACTTCCAATTCAGCTGTTCACAAGAAAATGGAGCTTTTGGTCGAAACTCGTATCTCAAAATTAACTTCACCTCAACGCTAAGGTAAAATGACGTTGTTTTGAGATACATATAAAGGTTTTTACTCTTTAAAAATGTCAACCGATATGATATACTGAATTCTGATATGTTCTTAATGCAATATATCCTCTTAATTCAACGTAGTTGGACATTTTCCTTACCTTCTGCAATGAAACTACGAAGAACTGATGTTAGCCATATTTGCTCTGCAATTTTCCCAAGGTGCAGTTGACGCACATCGCGCCATCTGTTAAGGTTTTATTCCGTTTTTTTTTTTGGGATATCAATTTTTAATTTTTTTATTTATGCATTTTGATATCACAATTTGTTTATTGTATGAATTTTAAAAACAGAGAATTTACTTTCCATTTCGATAGAATTTTCAAAATTAAATCATTTCCAGTTATTTGAAATGTGCATTTCTTTTTAAAATAATAATTCAACTAAATTTTTAAATAAACAAACATTACCACAGTTCGATTAAATCCATTAATTCAGACCCAAACTGAAAACACTTTTATAAATATAGAACCAACAATTTCCAAAAAATTAATCAAAATTTAAATTTTAAGTAAAACGAAATGACACTCACCACTTCATTTTCTGTATGAAAAAGTTTCTCACTAGAAATTGCAAAGTCGTGTGATTGTCTTCTTAATTACATGTCATCACCGAAATCTTCAGCCCACACGCAAGATCATCTTTCGGATTAAGAGGGAGATGTGTCCGGTTTGACTACTTTGCATGACTGCCTGCCGGCATCCAAATCGACGATCGTTTTAACAGGTAAGCTTCCGAGGCAAATACAACAAGCAACAGAGATGTCACGCTCTGACTCTTTTTAGCCAGGAAGAGGAGAGAGAGGATGAGGGACCCGAAAAGGAACTTGTGCCGAGTCCAAGTCAGTTGGAGGTAGAAAGGGAATTCCCAGATTCCTTATAACATCAACATCTGTCTTCTTTTTTTCTTCGCGTAAATTACACACATTTAAAGTCAAATTAACCTCATTGTTAAACGGCATTTAAAAGTGATGAGCTGGCCCTTTTTTCAATCCCACTTAGCATAAGTACGTCCTTGAGCACGGTGTGGTCCAAGTTGTTTAAACCACAAACTTTTGGACTTTCAACTTTTGGATTTCTGCCCAAAGTTAAGCCGAGCAGGAATGGATACAATAAAAATCACCTAATTTTTATTTTTTAAGTCATCAATTGCAATAAATAAAATTACAAATTTAAATTAGCCATTTGGAAATTTAAACTAGATTAATTCTAAACCGTTAAGTTGAAAATTAACAATTTAGGTGATGGAAATGTACTTAAGAGTTCAATGCCATGTTCCCAGACTAGTACTAAACAGAATGTAGGTTGATTGAGCTGTTTTTGTTTTTCTTGTAATAAAGCCAAGGTACTAAGTGATGTATCTGTGAACTCGATTGTTTCATCACCTGAAAAGCCGCTTCGAAGAATTCTTTATTTTGTTCTTCCGTTTGGACTTTGGGGAAATGAAACAGAGCGTAGACACA
Source organism: Strigamia transsilvanica (assembly GCA_034701245.1). NCBI lineage: Eukaryota > Metazoa > Arthropoda > Chilopoda > Geophilomorpha > Linotaeniidae > Strigamia > Strigamia transsilvanica. The sequence goes on along the minus strand of JAQIXU010000077.1, from coordinate 1,935 downwards.
CTCAAAACAAATCAAGTATTTTTTTTAAATCTTTAATCTCTTTTCTAAATAATGCAATACAAGTGAGGAACCTACAAATATTAATACCAAACATTACGAATTTATCGATAATAATACCAAAAATTGATTAATTAGGTACACGATTAGCAGACACCAAAATCACACTGGCTTTGAAATTGCATTCCTAAAAAGAAAAAGAAAAATTTTTAAATTTAAATTTAAAAAGAAAAATTAAACCAATAAATATTCTTACGGGTTTAATGCCTTGTTGCCACCACTCAGCAGAATGTACGGCGATTGAGTCTGCTTTTGCTTTTCTTGCAAAAGCGCTAACGTTCCCAGCGGGGTGTCTGTTGAACTCATCTGTTTCATCAACTAAAAATAAAAATAAAAAAATAAAAATATTTTTACACACAAATATTAATAATAATAATTGTAAACGTACAGCTTCTTCTTGCAACTTCTTCATCCTTTTCTCAGTTTTGTTTTTCCCACTTCCCTTTCCATGGAACTTGTGTGATAAGTAACGAAACGCTTCTTTGGGTGTAAGAAGTCTTCCGTTGTCATCGATGTATTCCAATTTCACATCGGGTTTGTAAGTATCCTTTTCCTTAAAGTCGCTCAGAGGCCCGGCACAATATCGATCACGTCGTCCGTATTTATCATCTTCACTAAAAAAATCAAAAATCACATTAAACACGACACGAATTAAAACGCTCCGACAAAATAGCATACACGAAAGATTTATCTTCGATCGTGTAATTCGCCGCTTGCAGTTGGCTATGTCTTGGAGCACTAGCTAATTTCTTAGACTCTTTTTCCAGATAGCCCTTCTTCATCGCCAATTTCAAAGCGCCTGCTAATCCGACACTAACATCCGGCTCTTCTTCTAATATCGGCACATCGTTAGTCTAAAAAAAATAAGGTTCCATTAATTTATATCCAAAACAAAGACAAACGGACTACCTGGACTTCTATCGGCTTCTCATCGATGTCGACTTCGTTCCAACCGCCCTGATTCGATTTGTTGTCGTCCTCGATGTGCCTCTTATCATCAACAAGTGGCAAATTCCGATCAAATTCCTACCAACACCAAATAAAACCATTAACATCTACTTCCGCGTTGCTTCTATATTACATTTTACCAATAACTCATCAGGATCTTCATCACGATTGCCCGATAAACCATAAGTTGGAATATCTCCCAAAGCACGGCAAAACTCTGCCGTCGAGTTCAATATGATGGAACCTTTCGGACCCTTGGAAGGCGAGCCGCCCTCCTCTTCCTCCATGTCGTTGGCAGCTTGTAAATTAATGCTATTCATAACCTTAAAAACAAAAAATGTAAATTAAAAACACAATCTAGAAATTAATTTTTTTCAATATTTAAGCACATTTTTTCGATCTAGTGAAGCTGCGTCCTGTTTTTGTTTTAGTTTGCGAGCTTTATTCAGAGCATACTGAAGTTCTAATTCTGCTTCATCCGGCTCAACCAGCACACCGGTTAAATCCTCTTCCGGTCCCATTCCGTCTAAATCGTCAGCGTCTAGAAAATCCATTTCCATCGGCTCTTCTTTTTTAACCCGGCCGACATCGACATGTGTGGAATTCTCATTTTCACTCGTATTTTCTCTGGGAGATTGTGGCTCTTGCTTGATCGTTCTAAGTGTTAAAACTAAAAGTTTTATTCGTGTCGATTTGCAGTGGAATAAATAGCATACCTCGATTTCAAATCGGTTTTTGTTTTCGATGACGAGGCTGGTGCCGAAGCCAGAGCGGCTAATTCGTCGGCTCTCAGTCGCTTTGGTTTGCGCACTTTGGAAATTTTCTTGGGTTTTTTGAATTTCACCTATGAGGTAATTGTTAGGTTTAAACTGTTAGGTTTAAAGTTAGGACTAAAAACAATGGATTTTTACATGTGTTCTATTTTGAAAA